>OZ025263.1:30158983-30447675 GCA_964019135.1 Arenicola marina
GTTCTGGGAGACATCGGACTTCGCCCTTCAGGATCTGATCCGACATGACTGTGGGGTGGGTGGAGACGCTGCGAACACAGTAATAACACAGGGCATACAGATATGTGTGATCCACATGGGTAACCGTGGATTCATTACAAGGAGGGGGGAGATATCTCACTATAAACCTATATTACCTTGGGTCGGGCAGTGTTATATCTCACTATAAACCTGTATTACCTTGGGTCGGGCAGTGTTTATATCTCACTATAAACCTGTATTACCTTAGGTCGGGCAGTGGTTATATCTCACTATAAACCTGTATTACCTTGGGTCGGGCAGTGGTTATATCTCACTATAAACCTGTATTACCTTAGGTCGGGCAGTGGTTATATCTCACTATAAACCTGTATTACCTTGGGTCGGGCAGTGGTTATATCTCACTATAAACCTGTATTACCTTGGGTCGGGCAGTGTTTATATCTCACTATAAACCTGTATTACCTTGGGTCGGGCAGTGGTTATATCTCACTATAAACCTGTATTACCTTAGGTCGGGCAGTGTTTATATCTCACTATAAACCTGTATTACCTTGGGTCGGGCAGTGTTTATATCTCACTATAAACCTGTATTACCTTGGGTCGGGCAGTGTTTATATCTCACTATAAACCTGTATTACCTTGGGTCGGGCAGTGTTTATATCTCACTATAAACCTGTATTACCTTGGGTCGGGCAGTGTTTATATCTCACTATAAGCCTGTATTACCTTGGGTCGGGCAGTGTTTATATCTCACTATAAACCTGTATTACCTTGGGTCGGGCAGTGTTTATATCTCACTATAAACCTGTATTACCTTGGGTCGGGCAGTGTTTATATCTCACTATAAGCCTGTATTACCTTGGGTCGGGCAGTGTTTATATCTCACTATAAACCTGTATTACCTTGGGTCGGGCAGTGTTTATATCTCACTATAAACCTGTATTACCTTGGGTCGGGCAGTGTTTATATCTCATTATAAACCTGTATTACCTTGGGTCGGGCAGTGTTTATATCTCACTATAAGCCTGTATTACCTTGGGTCTGGCAGTGGTTATATCTCACTATAAACCTGTATTACCTTGGGTCAGGCAGTGGTTATATCTCACTATAAGCCTGTATTACCTTGGGTCGGGCAGTGTTTATATCTCACTATAAACCTGTATTACCTTGGGTCGGGCAGTGTTTATATCTCACTATAAACCTGTATTACCTTGGGTCGGGCAGTGTTTATATCTCACTATAAACCTGTATTACCTTGGGTCGGGCAGTGTTTATATCTCACTATAAGCCTGTATTACCTTGGGTCGGGCAGTGTTTATATCTCACTATAAACCTGTATTACCTTGGGTCGGGCAGTGTTTATATCTCACTATAAGCCTGTATTACCTTGGGTCGGGCAGTGTTTATATCTCACTATAAACCTGTATTATCTTGGGTCGGGCAGTGTTTATATCTCACTATAAACCTGTATTACCTTGGGTCGGGCAGTGTTTATATCTCACTATAAGCCTGTATTACCTTGGGTCGGGCAGTGTTTATATCTCACTATAAACCTGTATTACCTTGGGTCGGGCAGTGTTTATATCTCACTATAAACCTGTATTACCTTGGGTCGGGCAGTGGTTATATCTCACTATAAACCTGTATTACCTTGGGTCGGGCAGTGTTTATATCTCACTATAAGCCTGTATTACCTTGGGTCAGGCAGTGGTTATATCTCACTATAAACCTGTATTACCTTGGGTCGGGCAGTGTTTATATCTCACTATAAACCTGTATTACCTTGGGTCGGGCAGTGTTTATATCTCACTATAAGCCAGTATTACCTTGGGTCGGGCAGTGGTTATATCTCAC
Organism: Arenicola marina; assembly: GCA_964019135.1. Lineage (NCBI taxonomy): Eukaryota > Metazoa > Annelida > Polychaeta > Arenicolidae > Arenicola > Arenicola marina. Next base: position 30,160,859 of record OZ025263.1, read on the forward strand.
TATAAACCTATATTACCTTGGGTCAGGCAGTGGTTATATCTCACTATAAACCTGTATTACCTTGGGTCGGGCAGTGTTTATATCTCACTATAAACCTGTATTACCTTGGGTCGGGCAGTGTTTATATCTCACTATAAGCCTGTATTACCTTGGGTCGGGCAGTGTTTATATCTCACTATAAACCTGTATTACCTTGGGTCGGGCAGTGTTTATATCTCACTATAAGCCTGTATTACCTTGGGTCAGGCAGTGGTTATATCTCACTATAAACCTGTATTACCTTGGGTCGGGCAGTGTTTATATCTCACTATAAACCTGTATTACCTTGGGTCGGGCAGTGTTTATATCTCACTATAAGCCTGTATTACCTTGGGTTGGGCAGTGTTTATATCTCACTATAAACCTATATTACCTTTGGTCGGGCAGTGTTTATATCTCACTATAAGCCTGTATTACCTTGGGTCGGGCAGTGTTTATATCTCACTGTAAACCTGTATTACCTTAGGTCGGGCAGTGTTTATATCTCACTATAAACCTGTATTACCTTGGGTCGGGCAGTGTTTATATCTCACTATAAGCCTGTATTACCTTGGGTCGGGCAGTGGTTATATCTCACTATAAGCCTGTATTACCTTGGGTCGGGCAGTGTTTATATCTTACTATAAACCTGTATTACCTTGGGCCGGGCAGTGTTTATATCTCACTATAAGCCTGTATTACCTTGGGTCGGGCAGTGTTTATATCTCACTATAAACCTGTATTACCTTGGGTCGGGCAGTGTTTATATCTCACTATAAGCCTGTATTACCTTGGGTCGGGCAGTGTTTATATCTCACTATAAGCCTGTATTACCTTGGGTCGGGCAGTGTTTATATCTCACTATAAGCCTGTATTACCTTGGGTCGGGCAGTGGTTATATCTCACTATAAGCCTGTATTACCTTGGGTCGGGCAGTGTTTATATCTCACTATAAACCTGTATTACCTTGGGCCGGGCAGTGTTTATATCTCACTATAAGCCTGTATTACCTTGGGTCGGGCAGTGTTTATATCTCATTATAAACCTGTATTACCTTGGGTCGGGCAGTGTTTATATCTCACTATAAGCCTGTATTACCTTGGGTCGGGCAGTGTTTATATCTCACTATAAGCCTGTATTACCTTGGGTCGGGCAGTGGTTATATCTCACTATAAGCCTGTATTACCTTGGGTCGGGCAGTGTTTATATCTCACTATAAACCTGTATTACCTTGGGTCGGGCAGTGTTTATATCTCACTATAAACCTGTATTACCTTGGGTCGGGCAGTGTTTATATCTCACTATAAGCCTGTATTACCTTGGGTCGGGCAGTGGTTATATCTCACTATAAGCCTGTATTACCTTGGGTCGGGCAGTGTTTATATCTCACTATAAACCTGTATTACCTTGGGCCGGGCAGTGTTTATATCTCACTATAAGCCTGTATTACCTTGGGTCGGGCAGTGTTTATATCTCACTATAAACCTGTATTACCTTGGGTCGGGCAGTGTTTATATCTCACTATAAGCCTGTATTACCTTGGGTCGGGCAGTGTTTATATCTCACTATAAGCCTGTATTACCTTGGGTCGGGCAGTGTTTATATCTCACTATAAGCCTGTATTACCTTGGGTCGGGCAGTGTTTATATCTCACTATAAGCCTGTATTACCTTGGGTCAGGCAGTGGTTATATCTCACTATAAACCTGTATTACCTTGGGTCGGGCAGTGTTTATATCTCACTATAAACCTGTATTACCTTGGGTCGGGCAGTGTTTATATCTCACTATAAACCTGTATTACCTTGGGTCGGGCAGTGTTTATATCTCACTATAAACCTGTATTACCTTGGGTCGGGCAGTGTTTATATCTCACTATAAACCTGTATTACCTTGGGTCGGGCAGTGTTTATATCTCACTATAAACCTGTATTACCTTGGGTCGGGCAGTGGTTATATCTCACTATAAGCCTGTATTACCTTGGGTCGGGCAGTGTTTATATCTCACTATAAACCTGTATTACCTTGGGTCAGGCAGTGGTTATATCTCACTATAAACCTGTATTACCTTGGGTCGGGCAGTGTTTATATCTCACTGTAAACCTGTATTACCTTGGGTCGGGCAGTGTTTATATCTCACTATAAGCCTGTATTACCTTGGGTCAGGCAGTGGTTATATCTCACTATAAACCTGTATTACCTTGGGTCGGGCAGTGTTTATATCTCACTATAAACCTGTATTACCTTGGGTCGGGCAGTGTTTATATCTCACTATAAGCCTGTATCACCTTGAGTCGGGCAGTGCTCATATTTCACTAAACCTGTATTACCTTGGGTCGGGCAGTGTTTATATCTCACTATAAACCTGTATTATCTTGGGTCGGGCAGTGGTTATATCTCACTATAAGCCTGTATTACCTTGGGTCGGGCAGTGTTTATATCTCACTATAAGCCTGTATTACCTTGGGTCGGGCAGTGTTTATATCTCACTATAAGCCTGTATTACCTTGGGTCAGGCAGTGGTTATATCTCACTATAAACCTGTATTACCTTGGGTCGGGCAGTGTTTATATCTCACTATAAGCCTGTATTACCTTGGGTCGGGCAGTGTTTATATCTCACTATAAGCCTGTATTACCTTGAGTCGGGCAGTGCTTATATTTCACTAAACCTGTATTACCTTGGGTCGGGCAGTGTTTATATCTCACTATAAACCTGTATTACCTTGGGTCGGGCAGTGGTTATATCTCACTATAAGCCTGTATTACCTTGGGTCAGGCAGTGGTTATATCTCACTATAAGCCTGTATTACCTTGGGTCGGGCAGTGTTTATATCTCACTATAAACCTGTATTACCTTGGGTCGGGCAGTGCTTATATTTCACTAAACCTGTATTACCTTGGGTCGGGCAGTGGTTATATCTCACTATAAACCTGTAATACCTTGGGTCGGGCAGTGGTTATATATATATCACTACAAACCTGTATTACCTTGGGTCGGGCAGTGGTTATATCTCACTATAGGCCTGTATTACCTTGGGTCGGGCAGTGGTTATATCTCACTATAAACCTGTATTACCTTGGGACGGGCAGTGTTTATATCTCACTATAAACCGGTATTACCTTGGATCGGGCAGTGGATATATCTCATTAAACCTGTATTACCTTGGGTCGGTTCTCACTAAACCTGTATTACCTTGGGTGGGTCAGTGCTGATATCTCAACATAAACCTATATTACCTTGGGTCGGGCAGTGGTTCCGTGATCGACTGCATTATTTCCTCGTCTGTGATCACGTCGTAAATCTCGTCAGGGGATTGAGTCGCTACGGGGGCAGTAGCCCCCTCCTCCTCCTCATCCTCGCCGGGTCTATATATATAAATATACAGTTATAGATGCAATTTACTTGGTTGACAATACAGAATAGAGCAATACATACGGTAGTTACAATTTTATTGTAGTGGATGTGATAATTGAGCTAGTTCCTACAGTAACGGATTCCACGAACGGAATTTATCCGGCTACGGGGCTAAAGTTACCATGTAAATGATGGGCGGTTTTATTCGACTAAGCCCCGTAGCCGACTAAACTAAGTACGTGAAATAGGCCACAGGAATCTTACACCTTCAATAATTTAAAAAAAATACGTGTTTTGCTTGAACTATATATGCTAAAATCTTAATATTTACTTTTAAAAGAAATTTTAAAAGTGATTTCCACTTCGGAGATTAAAGAAATGTCTTTCTTGTGCCTAAATACTGCATAAGCAGCTTTAAATCTGCCCTGTCTGGCCTTAATGGCAAGTGAAAGAGTGTGGCTGTTGATGTAATATAGCTAAACATACTATGCAATTATTGCATTGACGCGTTATGAACCAGAATTGGTTAGAGCGTCCTGAATATACAACTAACCGGCCTAGCTTTATCATTAACCACGCCAGATTTCCCTGACACAGATAAACAAAGCTTACACCACGAGGGCGCCGCTTGACTTGGACTTGTTGTCATCTGTCATACTCAGAAGACGCCGCTCATCCAGCCCGGCGTCCTCTCCCAGGGGACTTCCGGTTGGCTCATCACCCGCAGACGCCGTGACGTCATCGCCGGGGTGTGACGTCATAGAGGAATGGCCGACAGGGGCGAAGACTTCCGCTGATGTCTCTCGCGGATCGGTTTCAGAAGCGTCGCTGTCTTCTGGTTTGTAGAAAGGACCTTATATTCCGACCTTGTCATAACGACCATGACACAACTGACCCCCCAAAGCGCCATTGCAACGACGTGAGATTTACTCACACAAGGTCATGTCATTAACCTTAGTCAGTACCGAATATTACTTTTTCGCGTATATTTCAGATATTTAACGCTATTCAAGGCTTCTGTGAGAGCATTTGAATCTTTTTTTCAAATTAACTTGGTTGACATAGAACAATACATATGGTAGTTACAATTGTATTGACACCTGTATGCATCTAAGGCAGACGACACCTGTACGTACCTAAGGCAGACGACACCTGTACGTACTTAAGGCAGACGACACCTGTACGTACCTAAGGCAGACGACACCTGTACGTACCTAACGCAGACGACACCTGTACGTACCTAAGGCAGTCGACACCTGTATGCACCTAAGGCAGACGACACCTGTACGTACCTAAGGCAGACGACACCTGTACGTACTTAAGGCAGACGACACCTGTACGTATCTAAGGCAGTCGACACCTGTATGCACCTAAGGCAGACGACAACTGTACGTAACTGAGGCAGACGACACCTGTGCGTACCCAAGGCAGACGACACCTGTACGTACTTAAGGCAGACGACACCTGTACGTACCTAAGGCAGACGACACCTGTACGTACCTAAGGCAGACGACACCTGTACGTACCTAACGCAGACGACACCTGAACGTACCTAAGGCAGACGACAACTGTACGTACCTAAGGCAGACGACACCTGTACGTACCTAAGGCAGTCGACACCTGTATGCACCTAAGGCAGACGACACCTGTACGTACCCAAGGCAGACGACACCTGTACGTACCTAGGGCAGACGACACCTGAACGTACCTGAGGCAGACGACACCTGTACGTACCTAAGGCAGACGACACCTGTACGTACCTAAGGCAGTCGACACCTGTATGTACCTAAGGCAGACGACACCTGTACGCACCTAAGGCAGACGACACCTGTACCTACCTAAGGCAGACGACAACTGTACGTACCTAAGGCAGACGACACCTGTATGTACCTAAGGCAGATGACACCTGTACGTACCTAAGGCAGACGACACCTGTACGTACCTAAGGCAGACGACATCTGTACGTACCTAAGGCAGACGACACCTGTATGTACCTAAGGCAGACGACACCTGTACGTACCTAAGGCAGACGACACCTGTACGTACCTGAGGCAGACGACACCTGTACGTACCTAAGGCAGACGACACCTGTGCGTACCCAAGGCAGACGACACCTGTACGTACCTAAGGCAGACGACACCTGTACGTACCTAAGGCAGACGACACCTGTACGTACCTAAGGCAGACGACATCTGTACGTACCTGAGGCAGACGACACCTGTACGTACCTGAGGCAGACGACACCTGTACGTACCTAAGGCGGACGACACCTGTACGTACCTAAGGCAGACGACACCTGCACGTAGCTAAGGCAGACGACACCTGTACGTAACTGAGGCAGATGACACCTGTAAGTACCTGAGGCAGACGACACCTGTACGTACCTAAGGCAGACGACACCTGTACGTACCTAAGGCAGACGACACCTGCACGTAGCTAAGGCAGACGACCCATGTACGTACCTGAGGGAGACGACACCTGTACGTACCTGAGGCAGACGACACCTGCACGTAGCTAAGGCAGACGACCCATGTACGTACCTTAGGCAGACGACCCATGTACGTAACTGAGGCAGACGACACCTGTAAGTACCTGAGGCAGACGACACCTGTACGTACCTAAGATAGAGACGCTGCCGCTCTCAGACCACTTGGTGCTGCGTCTCTCTGGGATCTGGACGCTCTCCATCAAGTCACTCTCCTCATGGTCAGACCCGCCCTCTGACGTCGTTTCCAGCTGACTGTGTGACATCACGCACTCCTTACACACTCGCTCCTTCTTGCTGGAAAACCAAACAGATCCCCAAATTTCTACATCAAACATGGAATGTCGTTGTTCTATGTCACTTTTGAAGAAATGACATGATTGTTTTGCACACGCAATTATGCCTCCGAAACAATTTGTTTTTGTTTACCTCTTGGTGTTAGCATTTTAGTATTTGAGGAATCGCCTTGAGATATATTTGCACAAATCAATTATCTCTGTCAATTTTATTTTCATTTCTTATAAAGACATACACAAATAAATACCTTAAAGGTAGAGATGATGGCTATGTATATTTTTCTTAATTCTTTTTAGATCTACCAGTATAAAATATTGATATACATACATATTGCCCAGATAGATTACTTATATCAAAAGTGGGTGGATCCCAAAAGACTTGGCGGATGTACAGCGCACGTATATCAGAATAACGAGGACAACACAACTTAAATTGTACCTACATATCTCATCTCACAAAGATCTCCATCAATTTATTCTATCAAAATGGTGGATGTATCATGTATTAGTTTCAGTGACCACTTACCTGCTATGCGGCGTCGTCACCCAGTTATCACAGCACTCTTTGCAGAAGATGCGGCCGCAAAGTCGGCAGTGATGCTGCGAATACAAAGAGAAGTTAAATATCGGTGTTTTAGCCAATCATTTAATTGTTACCAATTTACAGATAAATTGCTTTTTTTTTAAATGGTGCAAATGGTGCAATGACATGTAGTTGGCTCGGTTTCTGGTACCTGAGGTAGAATTGGATCAGCTGCCTAGCAGAGCATACAAGACTATAGCAGAGCTATATACTAGACTATAGGGGGGATGCCCCCCGCGTCCCCCACCCCCAGGCGACAGTGGCTGTTAGGGTTACCTTGCGGAGTATGAGGGAGAATTCGGCGTGACAGCCCAGACACAGGCTGACCTCATCACTCTGGAGCCCCCTCCCCCCCTCCCCCCTGCCCCCCCCCCTCACCCCCCAAGCCGACAGTGGCTGTCAGGGTTACCTTGCGGAGCATGAGGGAGAATTCGGCGTGACAGCCCAGACAGAGGCTGACCTCATCACTCTGCTGCCACTTGTCCGTCGATCGCAGCTTCTGTTGGAACACCAGTCGGTCCGTCTTCTGCCACAAGGCGTCCTTATCCCTGCGCAAAATATTACACACCAACAGTCGGATTTATCAAATTGTAGAATTGTGTTTAAAACAAATGCAGTTTCAAATAAATTAAGACCAAATGTCAATATTTTATTAATATTAATGAAATAATTCAAAACTATAAGATGTACGCGCATTGGCACAGGGAAAAGTTGATACAATATGTAAGCAGCTTTAAAGAAATCATCAAGAAAATATATTTATAAGGATTATTTTATTTTATATTTAGAGCGTGGTCGCGAGGACGGTACACGATACATAAACATGTATACATCCAGTTAATAGGTGTATATATAAATTCATTAAGACACATGAAGATGACACCTTGCCTTGTTTGACATGGGGGACATTACATGGACTTCCAAAGCTATGACTATGACAATATGCTTACCGAACCAGTTTGATGACTTTCTGCTTTAAACCTTTAATGTCGCTGTTGGCCAATTCGAGCTCTGACTTGTACTTTGCCTCAAGATCAGACATCTGCTGTTTGGTGGACTTGAGTTCCGACTATACCAAGAGAAAAGAAATACGTTTGGGAACATACAGCAATAGGATCCGACATTATAGAGGGAATTATCGCCACGAGGAACCAAGGCCAAGTATAGATGACATAGAGATGAGATGTTTTTGAAACGTGATTCGTGATCCCTATACAAAATACAGTAGAATCTGACGAATGGAATGTGCCTGGAGTCCAGACCCAGGACCAGATTAATACGCAATGTATCCGGTTTGGCAGTTTTCTCCGTTTTATCAACGTTCAAATACAAAATGTAAAAAAAAAGGAAAAATGTTTCAGCTGAACAATACTAAGGTTTTTACACAGAGTTTGGTGTAATTAAGTAGGCTCTAACATAATAAAGAATAATTATCAACAAATATTTTTTCCCGGTTGGCACCTGTCCACCATATTCTCTCGGGTCGCTGATGGCTACTCGTGACAGCAAGAGCAAGAGTACGTGGTTATTAACATTGGCTGGGGGGCGCGGGGCTTTCAGCATCTCTATATCTGAGTCTAAGGTCTCAAACTGAACACGAGATACACACCTCCATCGTCTTTAATCGCTTTCTTTCCTCCATCAAGGTTATGTTTGTCTGTGAAAGAGCGAAATCAAGTTTTTTAAACAGATCCAATGTACGGCTTGATCATAAGATAGGGGGCACCTAGAACAGACATGGAGTATACAAAGAAACAACTGAAACTATAATCGTACAGGTTAAGAGATCCAGGCAACAAAACGGAATCGTTGTCGCCTGGACCACCTGATGACCAGAAGGTCAATGAGTATGAGGCCATTACAAGAGGCTGAGCATACGTTTAGAATAAAACAAAATGATATCAGGCTCCAACAAAAATATAGACTTACAGTTCAATTTAACATAAACTCCCACTCAAATATAAAGACATGAAATGTAGTAAATATGAATATTTCTTTTCTTTATAAACGTAAGTTGAAAACCAATGATAAAAGCGATTTTGGTGAAAGCGAACTAGAAACTATAGATCATTTGCTGTTTAGTTGCTGTCATATACTGTCATACTGTCTACGAGCGAATAAGCCTTTGGCTTCTGCTCTTGCCACTATAAATGTATTGTAAAGATGTACTAAATGAATGTAATTTGTGTGTTATTTTGGCAATAAACTGATTATATAAAACCTTTGTGGTCTCTAAAACATTATTAGTAATATGGTTGGATGAGTTATGCAATATATCCTTGACATTTAATCTCCGGGGGAAACGTAAGATCTTATACAGCCAACTCATTAATCATGTAGTTTTAATAACCAAGAAATATATATATGTAAATGGATGAATATACTTCCGAATTTGATCGGTATTAAGAACACTATCATATATCATTATAACTTAGAAATATACACGTCCAAAATCTCCACATTTGCAAAGAAATTGGACCCTCTCTCAAACTCTTTAATGTTTAACAAAACTGCAATATGAATTGACGAAATTGTTACAAAATATGCATTTTGTTATGGTAGAAAAAGAAAAGAAGTAATTATGAAAGCAAAAAACGCTTAAAATGTGTTTACCGAGCGAAGCTCTTTCCCCAGAACGAGACTCTCGTTCGTCTTCTCGTCCAGACCTTCCTTCAGCTCCTTAATCTGGACTCAAATGAACCAATGTAAATATGAACAACAGCCGCAGGGTCTGTACGAGCCTCCAACATACACAGGAATGGAATGTTGGTGTTTTAGGCCACTTTTGTGCACATACAGGCTAAATTGGGCCAAGGAACCTCCCGAGACGATGAAGGATGAAGGAATGAAACATGCCCCAGATTAGGTGCCTGAGCCCGGATTCGAACCCAGGACCTATTGATCTGCGGTCTAGTGCGCTAACCACTACACCAGGGAGGCCCCCTCCAACATACACAGCAGACATGGGCTAATCGTCATCAGTAATCGATTGTCGTCGATTACATGATGACTTTTAAGTAATATAATCGCAATCCCAATAATCGCGATAATATCGTCCATGTAATCGTGCGATATAATCGTACATGTAGTTGTATGCGTTTTGTACATGTGTATTAGACATGTACATGTAATAAACATGTATAAACATGAATACACAATAAACGAACAAGTTCTGTCCATCAAAAGTACACAAGATAATACTTGGTATTAATACATAGGACGATAATTTTTTTTTTCTAAATTTTTTTTTACCTGGGACACGAAAGTTTCTGTTTCTACTTCACGGTCTTCTCTGGTGTTTTTCAACTCAATCTCCATCTCCTCAATGAGCGCCTCCTGTCGGGAGGTCTTGTCTTCAAGATTTTGGATCTCAAGGTCTGTCGTCTGTTGAGTCTTTGACATGACAATGAAGACATGAACGAAAACATTGGTGTTATTAACAAGTCTCTATATCAAATAGGCCAAAATAATAATCAGCATTTTATTTACCAAAACTAAATGCACGCACCTCCAAGTATTAAAAATGGTGGAATCAAATTGGATTCCCTGAGTCTTGACTTATTTGCAAATAATGTCAACCCAATCATACCTAGGTTCTATGGTAACATACTCCTGCACAAAATACCTTCACAACCTCCTGCATCTGCATCTGTTCAGAGCTCCTCTCGAAGCGTAATGACGTCACTTCCGTTACCAGACCTTCCTTCAGAGCGCTCCACTCGGCGTCCTTCCGGGTCATTTCGGCCTTTAGCTCTTCCATTTTTGACGTCATATCCGCTTTATCTTTTGTGCCGGTAACTCTCAAATCCTCCAGCGCTTTTTCCGAAGCGATGAGTGATTCCTTTAGCTTGTTCACCTCCTCGCGCCCGAGCTCCATATTTCTCATCAGTGTCTCGATAGCTTCCGTCTTCCCTGTGACGTCACTATTGCTATTCTCCAGCTTCTCTTTTAGTTCTGTAATCAACATTTCTGCGTCCTCAAGCTGCTTAGCTTTATCTTCAAATTCGTCTTTAATCCTTCCAAGCTCATCTTGAAACACTGCCTTTTCGGTGGTAAGGGTACGGCACATTTCGTCTTTGGCCGATAGTATTGCTTTGATACGGTCACGTAACTTATCATTGTCCACCTTTAGCTCTGGTATTAACACACCTGTGTGAGTGGAACAGTCAACTGCATCCTCATCAACTTTAATGGAGGATAAATCGCATTCAGCGGCAGTTTCCACCTCTGTTGAAGTCACAATACCACTCTCTACCTCGAGATCCCTGATCTTCTGTCTCAGATCGTTTAGGGAAGTGCGAAGCTGTAAGTTTTGTACGTGCAGCTTATCCTTTTCCTTCTCGAGCCCACCAATGGCTTCTCGAGAACTGAAAACATCGTTTTCTCGTTGCCCCAGAGTGTCTCTGACTTCGTCCAACTCGTGACATTTACCATCCAGTTGGTTCTTTAGCGAAATAAACTCGTAATTAAACTCCTTGGCCTTCGCTTCCTGTTCTGTCATGTTTTTTTCAGATAATATCAACTCTTCTTTGTTCCTTTCCAGAGCAGTCTGCAGTTCTTTACATTTGTCTTCCAGACTAGAATTCGCCGATGTCAATGAGTTCACATTCCTCTCCAGCATTCCCACTTTCTCTCCTTGAGAAGTTAATGCTGATTTCAAATCTGCGCACTCCATCGCGAGTTTCGACACTGTTGCAGTGGCCTCTTCACATTGAGAATGCAACCTAGCTATTTGCTTGGCATCGTCTTCTGCAGATGAGTCCCGCTTTTTCAATATCTCTTGAAATTCCAGTTCCTTGGCAGTCAGCATATCGATCAGCCCGCTGGTTTCTTTCTCGGAGTCTTGGCGCACGTGGACAGCCTTCTCAAGTTCCCTTTGTTGATGTTCTTGCTCCTCCAACAACTGATGGAGTTTATCTTCCGCGCTCTCAGCCTTACAAACCAGGCTAAGCCGTTCCATTTGTAACTGTTCATTCTCGTTGCGCAGTTCTTCCTTCTGCAGTATGAGCCCTCCCTTCTCGTCCTTAGTCATCTCCAGCTCGCGCAAAATCCCTTCAAACTGCTCCTCCATTTCAGCCATCTTGTTTTCTGTCGCGATTATCTGGTTTTGAAGCGTTTGTTTCTCCGCTGCAACAGCATCGTGAGAATTTCTCAGATGTGTCAGATCATCACTCAGAGATTGCACTTTATCAGTGAGCTCCGTTATACTACAATTCTTCGTCTCGATATCAGAGTCCAAAGCTGTTTTGCAATCTTCCATTTGTTTCAGTTTTACCCTCAGTTCGTCATTGGCTGCACAAAGTTCCTCGAATTCTTGGGTTTTCTCCTCCAGCAATGAGACATTTTCTTGAATGGAGATTGTCAGCGCTTCTTGTTCGCCAGAGGACTGACTTAGCTGTACTTCTAAAGCTGCTTTCCCAAGGGTCAGGGTATCCACGGCCTGCGTCAGCTCATCAACCACCCGCTCCCGAGATGTTAACTTCTCGGTTAAATCTTGATTTCTTGACTCCACAGACCGAATTTCATCCCTGAGGGACTCGTATCGGTCGATGAGTTGACCAACGGCATCAAGAACGCCACAGTCAGACTGTGTGTAGGACAGTTCACACTGTTCATTGTCAACAATTCAACCGACGTAAAACAAAAATATCAATTTAACGAAGAATATAATGCAACAATGTAGTTAATGTCTTACAGTACGTAACTAGGTGGAGCTTTGGTTCATATATATACATGTATATATATATATATATATATAAAATGCACTAAATAGTGACATTATCCTGGACTTACCAGACTTAATAATTCCATAATGAAAATTTGGACCGATATTACAGGTGCTCATACAGCCAATCTATCCAAAGAACGTTGCAATTGTGCGTAGAATAGTTTACTGCATATATATTTGTAATCTGGTAACTCCAGAAGATATATATATGCTTTATCATCTCTATCGCCATAACCCATGGCAAAAAACGGCAGCGATCTTGCACATTTTGACGAAACTACTGTTTCAAGGGAATTAATGCTGTATGCGCAGCTTTAGAAAAAGAAAATAATGTAATTTATGATAATGATATGATAAAATGATTAATAATAGAATATTAATAATGCAATAATCCATTCATATTAAAACCAAAACCTTAAATTTGAAATTTTAAATATCTTTATTTTTGATCACCAGAACTGCACTTTTCAATACAAAGCCAGTGCTCGGAAACACGGTCTGTCATTCGACATTTCAGGGACGCACGCAAGATAAATATCAAGCTATATTGTACAGCGTGTTAGCAGTTTGACATCTAAAATCCAACACCACAATATTAACGACTAGGAAGTGAAATAAACCAGAGGTGCCAAAGAGAGAGAGGACGTTGAAGCAAAATTTAATAGACCTTAGCATAAGTGTAACCATTTCCATACATTCAACTTTCTTTGCGACCATAACACCAGAGTCTAAAACCACGATTATCTGCAATGCACGAAATCAAACGCTTTGGGCTCAAACTACAATAATAACTCCTGTATAATGAAACGTCGAAACGATTCTATCAAAGGATTTAAATGCATTACAATACGCTTTGTTGCTACTCTTTTTATCATGCAACACAATTATACGTGGTTTCGATCTTTGATTCAAGAAAAAGCATAAACCAAATGACCAGCCAACCTGCCACCCATCACTCCATAATTCAGAATACCAGTATTGTAAGATGGGTTGGTTGTATATTCAGGACGAAGGAAGGGATAGCGGAGCCATGTCCCCGGGGGTAACCCCCTACTCTTTGCGGAGAAGGACATCGGATCTTTATCCTGCGACCACACAGACATGGCCACAGCGGGCTCAAACCATCGATTCACGTGCCTTAGGCTCTTAGCTGGCCAGAGCACTCAAGGCGAGCGCTCTAACCCACTGAGCTATCGAAGCGGCCCCCCGCTATTGTAAAAAATCGCGCTGTAAAACTGTCTGCCAGTAGGATCTTCTTAAATTTGGTACGTGGGTAGATTTGCACCCCGAACTAATGTCTTAAAATTGATACCGACGTATTTAATTAATACATTTGCAATATTGATAACACCCGATTTATATTATACTTTGGGCCAGTCAATCATATGGGGCATCCCTCATCCAGTCATTCGAAAGTCATCTGTAAGATATGGTACCTGAATAATTTCTGGTAACCCTAGCTTAATACCGACGCAATGGGTCTTTATACAATAATTACATATTTATTGGATTTTGGGTGTATTGCAGATTTAGTTGCCAAGACAGAGTGACAATTTGCTTGTCTATACGTTAGAGATGTACATTCACGCCACATTTGACCCATCCACACCTCCTCACACTAAACATCCAATCAAAGTCACATGATAAATCATTTACTGTAAGAAAACGAAATTGACACGAACAAAAATTGAGTACCAAACACCTAGCAAAAACATATGAAAGTAGTGAGAAAAAAAAAAGTGTTCTACCCCAGAACCTATAGATATACATTTGAGCTCCATGGCCCTCCAGGTACAGGATCCCTTTGTCTTTCGTAGTCGCATAATATGCTGTCGTCTGCATTACGTCAACGTAGCAATAAATATTAAAATAAATAAATAAAGTCGGTTCTTAGCTAACCGTGAGAGGAGAAGGAGAAGTGCCATGACCTACGAGAACCATACTCACCCGTGTCCATGTCCGCATACTTACCACACCGAGGAGAAGAGGATGACAAATAATTCAATATTACATTGCCCTATAACTAAGATTGTGCTCTCTAGCTTACCGGTTTTTTGTCAGAGGAGGCGGCGGCAACCTCGTTTTGAAGTTTCTGCAACAGAAGATTTTTTATGGCATTCATTTCACTTCTCATTTGGTCCATTTGCGCTTCTTGGGCTTTCACTTGTGCTGCAAGCTGTCCGTTATCAGACTGTGTCTCGAGACCTTGACCTTGGACAGGTGTGGCAGCAGGTGCACTTGCTGGTACTGGCGCAGATACCGGCGTCTCCACAGCTTTCTCGGCGGGCTTAACGGCTTGCGCTTGCGCCTTTAAGCTTTCAATCTCGACTTGAAGTTCCGTATTCTTGGATTCCGCTTCCTGTAAAGCACTGGAGAGACTTTCATTCTCTTTGACAGCCGCCTCGTGGCTCGCCTTCGTCGTATCTTCCAGATTCTGCATTCTCGCCAGAAGTTCTTCCATGGCTTTCTTGCCCTCCTCGTTCCCCTTGTCGCCGCCAGGGACCGCCACCAGCGCGGTGATCTGCTTCAGTATCTCCGCGCAGTTCTCATCCAGGGAGCGCTGCAGGTCAACGATCCTGGCCTTCGACGCGGTGTTCTCATCCTTCAGCTTTACCGACTCTTCCTTCATGCTCTTATTATCGGCGCTGAACTGGCGCACCTTATCCAAAGCCATGTCGGCCATCTTCTTCCCCTTGCCTTCCAGGCTGTTCAACATGCCCTTCAGCTCGACGTTCATGTATTTGATGTCATGATTCGCCTTCTCGCTGGCGGCTAAGCGGTCTTGCAGCTCCACCAGCGTATCGCTGGCGCTCGCCAACTTCCTCGCCTGGTCCTCCTTGTCTTTAATGGCCTCCTCCGCCAGGTTCATCACGTGAGTCAGCTTGCCCTCCATCTGCTTCACCTTGCGCTCCAGCAGTTCGATAAGCTCGGTCTTCTTGCCGTCCACCATGGCCTTGGCCTTGAGCTCGATCTCCAGCCGCTGGACGTCGATGCGCAGCGCCTGGTTGCGCTTTTCGCTGGCCGTCAGCTTGCCGCGCGCCTCCACCAGGTCGAAGCCGCCATCAGTGTAATCGGGGGTTTCGGCCTTGGCCTCCACCACTGACTTCTGGAGAGCCTTCTCTCGCGCCTCCCACGCCACCTCCTTCAGCTTCAGCTCATTCGCTACCTTGTCGCACCTGCGAAAAAAAGGGGTCACGTTTCACAATTAGCATTTCACATTAATTATCACATATATGAAGTTGATTTGAAAAAAAAGGCGTCACATTTCACCATTATCATGTATTTCCATTATTAAATATGTGAAGTTTATTTCAAAGCAATAATGAGCCAGCCCGAGGCCCTTGTGTTGACAAAATCAATATATTACACATTTGGTCATTCAATAAAGGGCGCCGTAATGTTTGGTATATAACTGCACAGTTAGTGGAATCGCTAATCAGATAATTATATCTTTTGCGCATTCCATCAACTGGAGGACCATACATGAAGGTGCAAACAATGCCTCAAAACCAATGCAAATTTAATTGATATCGTGTAACTGAATTTGAACTGAAGTTAGAAATAGTACTTTGCAAGTGCAATTGGAATTGATATATCTCCAAAGGAGTGGCATTGATGCCTCTGTAATTGAAATTATAACTTGGATGCCTCGGATTTGAAATGCAAGGTCCATATATGTCTCGCTTTTCCGTCATCTATCGATTTTAGCCACATGACATAACACAGATGCAACGACGATCGATTTCATTGACTAAAAGTCGCGAAGGTGGATCCAATATCCACCATATCCATGACCCTATAGCATTCGTATGATGCATACATCGCATACAAACAAATTACTTACTTTACTTCAAATTCGTTGCTTTTCTTCTGCGTATCCGCCAATTGAGACTTCAGATCTGAGATTTCTTTCTCTCTCAATTCCAGTTGTTTCTCTCCTGATAACTTCTCGGCTTCCGTGACTGAGAGGTCTACTTTAAGTTTCATCGTCTCGGGGTCCATGGCGGGCTGGGGTGACGGGGTGGGAGTGGTCACACTATCCTGGGGGAACATCACATTGTATCGTTAATGACTAATAAATATTGCTTATGTTCAGAAATGTATAACATATAATTGCCAATATTAGAATCAAACTCTATTTGTCCAACACCCCATACCAATAAACGGTATAAATTTCTTCGGGTGTAGCATCAAAATTCTGGGAAAATCTTCGAATTCCGGGAGCTCGTAGCAGCAACTCTACTGACATGTTGCGTAACAATGTAATGCCGCTGCCAATGTATACACAAAGTGCCTACTCACCATGGTAGGAATACTCGCTAGGCTTGAAATACTGGTCGTTCTACTCGGAGGCTTCCAGCTGTAGGGGGCGCCAAATGTTCGTCTGCAATAGATAAGGATGATATATACATATATTTAATGTATAATCAGGCACATGGCGAACCAAAGTTCATCAAAATGTGTCAAATAACAATTCACGACAATACTTTTCACACAATTGTATCGTTTATCCAATATATTCCCGTCTTTAATGTCAAACGACTGTGTAGCGATGATATAGGACTTGTATACCTGTACAATGCTAAATGGCTTACCTGGCAAAACTAGGCCAAGAGGCGTCAAGGTCGTAACCCCGGGGTGAAAGGTCAAACTGTACGTCGTTCAAGTCGTATAGCGCGTTGATCAGTTCTGATACCAGTTTGGGGTGGAACCAAAGTGCTTTGGGAAGATACCACTCTCTGCAACAGAAAATAAATACGGTTTATCAATCAAGGATTTAACCATGGACCTATGAAATCCGATCGATATAGCACTCATGTGCTCTTCAATGAAGCTCGTATTTTCAGCTATGATCAGCTTGACCGTCAACGATTAATAGTTACAAAATTACCTTATAGGGAAAGTGCATTCATTGTTTATTACGTGTACATATAGATATCCCATCAACTATGAGTTGTGTAACTCCCCAACACTGTGACAAACAGCTGTAGCTTATTTATGGTCGATTACCATACTATATGTTGTAAGCATGGACAATTTACTAGGAGTACGCTGAGTATATGCTTAGAATTACGCGCTTTTGCCCCATGAGTTATACGTATATTATAAGTGGCAGTTACAGATATACCATGAAAAAACTCAGCGATCATTAAATGAATTATTGCCCATGGCCCATATGATGTAATCGGAAACGCATTTGTGAATACGTCTGTGCAAGTATTCCACTTCAATGTTCGTATTGATAGAAATCAAAATATTCTTGTTCGAACATTTTGTTCATGTATATTCACCACATGTCTGCTATACAAGTCCGCCACACCTATATGTATATACACGTTGTGAACCGGCTAAATCCATCGGCACCATGGCCACATATTACACGCATCTTTAACATACATGCATACGCACACAGGTACCCTATGGGGCAAACATAATACGCATTACCCGAACGACGGTCAACACATCATGCATGATATCCCAGGTGTCATCACAAAATTTGCGATCTACAACTGAATGAGAAAAGGCGTACAAACCATGCGAACAACACGTGCGTTGGGAGGTTCTGGCGATAGGCGACGTGTCAAGTATTCAGTATAGGTACGTCGGCGAGATACCTGGCACAAAGACAACTAACTCCGGGACAAGTCCACAGCCGGATCAGGAGACGCAATGCGGGACGGGGAAGTGGATCGGGATGTATGGATAGGGCCGGGGCCGGGGCAGGGCTCGATACACGGAACGAGGGGAAGCCGGGAGGGGTGCCGGGAGAGAGGCGGGGGTGGGGGGGGGGTAGGAGTGGGTGCTAAATGAGTGCGTGGGGTCGGGTCGGGTGGGGGTGCTTGGGGAGGAGAGGGCACTAGAGCGGGAGCTTCGCGGCCTCTAGGAAGTCTATTCAGCGGGGATGTGTGCGGGAGGTGGGAGGGGGGAGTGGGGAGGTGAGGGGGCACCACAGCCATGGTAGCGGTCTCGAGGGACTGCGGACGCTAGGAAGTCTATTTATAGCCCACGCCGGGAAGCCACGATCCAGATTACGAGCGGCAGCGGGCCACTGAAACATCTGGATGGCGAGTGGCCCGGGACCCCGCACACCGGGATCCCGCACACCCGGAGACGTCCGGCAGAGGGAGTGAGAGCGGCTTCTGGAACAGCCGGAGCCGCGTGGCCAGTGTAATCCATGCGGGCGAGTGCCGCCTGTGTGTGTGTAGAGACAGAGGGAGGGTGAGAGTGGGATGGGGGTGGGGAGAGGGGTGGATATGCTACCATCGAGGTGCAGGGGGGGGGGCTTGGGGGGGGGGGGTGAGGAGTATGCCACGTATTCGCGGAACATGGATAGTATAAACGGGAGAGGTGTGTGTGTGTGGGAAGGGGGGGGGGAGGGCATCACCGTTGCTAGAGTATTACGCAATGCAGCATAGGCCTGGCCTACTGATTAATTAATTGATCAACTTAATTATTCCGTTAACATATATATATACATTACGGAGCAGATCTATAGACTGTACTTCATCTTGTCCTTTCAAAAACAAAATCGGATAATCGTCTTTATTATATACCTCCTCAGGGTTGGATCAGCGACACTAAAGTGTGGACCATGCCGGCGATCATGTCTGTCATCGGCAATCGACCATTAAAACTATTATAACTCTCCAAAAGTCGAGAATATCGCCACCCCTACGACACATGACAAGGAATGACAACGTATACCCCTCCCCCCACCCCCCTACCCGCCCTTCCATCGTGATGTGGAGTGTCAGCGCCATGCGTCGCCATGACAACTCGGTTTCGGAGAAGCTCGGGTCCGTCTTATGACGGGCCAGCTTTTCCATGTGCTATAAATAGATTCCGGT
Source organism: Arenicola marina (assembly GCA_964019135.1). Classification (NCBI taxonomy): domain Eukaryota; kingdom Metazoa; phylum Annelida; class Polychaeta; family Arenicolidae; genus Arenicola; species Arenicola marina. The sequence continues at coordinate 30,180,172 of OZ025263.1, forward strand.
CTCACGCCCAAAGTTGCGCATGCGCCAGTAAGAAATAATCTGACACCAGGAATCAAATCTCGGATTATCTCGGGTAGTACTACCGGATATAATCCGAGACCGTTATCGGCGTGCAGGGTATTTGATGAAGTACAGTGTTTGTAACACATCTGGCGCGTCCAGCTTATGAAATATAGAGTTCTATATGGCGTTATACCCTGGTGCGCTATAGCCGATGATGTGAGGAACGAGCACCCTTCTGCTGGGAGAGTGGCTGGTGAATGAGATCACAGCGGAAGTCGTTTCTTAACATGGAGTCTGGTTTCCATGGTTGCCATATTGTGAACGGGGGGAAGGCCAACATAGGCCAACATAAAGGGGATTTGGGAGGTTCGTCGGTTTAAAATACAAAGAGTGAGGTGGGAAACTGGTGGTATCGAATGGGCGATGGCAGAACCAACAAAAGTCCAGTTATTCAGTTTTCCGTGGTGACTGTACATTTACCAACTTCACAAACGTACGTGGGCAGGTGGGGCAGCTGTGGCAGTAAGTACGCAGGGCGACGCTCTCTTCATATAAATAAATGATCCACGTTGGATGACGACAAACGGTCGTTCTTTCATGTAAGGGCGAACCATTGTTTCAGCATAGCTCACGTACTACACACGCCTAACGTTTACTACAATAATACATTTCGTGGGTTCTAACATGGAAATGGACCTGACAAACCCCCATGACAAGGCAGGCGAGAAGCGTGACGCTGCATGAAATGCAGAGGGTGCGGTCATTTACAACCCGTCAAAGATTGGTTGTTTATTCAGGACGCTTTAACCAATTCTGGTCATATCGTGTCAATGAGAGAAGGAAGAGAAGAGCGGAGCCATGTCCCCGGGGTAACCCCCTACTCTTTGCGGAGAAGGACATGGAATTTTTATCCTGCGACCACACAGACATGGCCACAGCGGGGCTCGAACCACCGATCTACGTGCCGTTAGGCTCTCGGGTGGCCAGAGCGCTCAAGGCGCGCGCTCTAACCCACTGAGCTATCTATGCGCCCCCCTCCCACCCAAGTGGAGAGCAGAGGACTGCAAAGTTAGTATGTTTCCTCGTATCGGATCTTGGAGAACGGCACTCGGAATCCGCGCCACGTGTGTCGAAGCCGAAACAGAGGCACACGCGAAGCTGGGGGAACTAGCTGGAGCTAATCATGCAGTTGTTAAAACGAAATGATGTTATTTGACACCCGTTTTGTACACACGATGGCGAAATTAGGCCAATGAAAATTTGAGGACAAAGAATGATTGGGATGAAATACGCGCCATATTAGTTCGACAAGACCGCGTTTCTAACCAATGACCTATTGACCATATAGTTGGAGAAAGACATTTTAAATACTTCTAACGTAATTCTCTGCTGCCTGTTTCCTCGTTGCGTTGTAAGGTGCGAAAGAACTGGAGCTGCCCGTAAAAACTTCCAGGGTGCAGCCATACAACCATCGACACATTGGCATATATGGTCACCTGATACAAAAACACCCTTCTAAACGGAGCCCCCGGCTTTCCTAACTAACGTAAGAAATAACCTTACCTTAGACGCTGCCGTCAACGTACAATTAATGGCATCTCCACGTACCAATCCCAAGTGAATAACTGGTGGAAATCTATCAGTTACAGACCTATACGGCTGCAACAGTAGAGTCTGTGCCTTATCTTATAACTGACGACATGCGAAGTGAAATCACCCGCTAATCACGCACGTAAACCAATTCGAATGATTAGTACAACATATGTACGGTTAATGTCAAATGGGCCTGCCGCAGTAGCCCGTGTGAGCCTCACAAGCAAGTCAATCATTCTATTATATCAGTAATAAAATAAGATAAGTACTCACTGTGTAACTTTGCCATTCTGTACACATTGCTGTATTGTATCCGCCAGTCTCTGGTGCATTAGTGCGAAACGGAGGAAAGCTCTGCCTCTGCCAAGGTTCGTCTTGATCTAAAAAAATTGTGTAAACAATATTTATTGACTGAAATTTAAAAATTATTGAGAAGACAATAGCACCAGTGTAAATAATGAACCGATCTTGTGTAATAGCTAAGTAAATCATCAATGGATACAGACTGATCCATAATGTGAACCGGTAAGTGAACTGGAGTACACTCATACAGGGGCGGATTCAGGAAATCGAAGGGGGAGGGGGGGGGGGGTCACGTGGGTTGGTTGGTTGGTTGCATATTTAGGACGCTTTGCGCCAATGGGAGAAGGAATGGAGAGTGGAGCCATGTCCCCGGGGGTAACCCCCTACTCTTTGCGAAGAAGCACATGGGATCTTTATATTGCGACCACACAGACATGGCCACAGCGGCGCTCAAACCATCGATGCCACGCGCCGTTAGGCTCTCAGGTGGCCAGAGCACTAAAGGCGAGCGCTCTAACCCACTGAGATATCGGGCCGGCCCCGGGTCGCGTAGGATAAGCGCTCCGAGAGACTGACGAATAGGTAGGGGTAGGTAGGTAAGCGCTCCAACAGAATGACGACTTCAGATGCTGAAGGCCACATTATTTTGCAATTTGCACCGAAAAGAGACCCCCCACAAAAGTGATATTCACCCTGAAACTGACAGAATTACTTCAGAATATAATGATAGTATTTAGTTTGTCTATGCATGAGCGTACACGACGAAAAATTAAGTAAAATATATAATACTGAGTTTAACGTATTTGCTACCATTTTATTCTAAGGTATTATTGCTGAACATAAATACAGTCCAGTGTGACACAGAATAGCAAAATAACAGAGTTGCACATATATTTATCATCTGGTGATGTTTGAAGTACATAGATGACCATGATAATTACCTCTGACACAGTCTTCACAAATCTCAGCCCATCATTCAAACTCTTGTTGGAGGACAGACAGTCCCAGAAGTAATTCCAATAGTCCTTTTTGCCACCAAGAAGACTACTCTTGGCTAAGACACAAGTTATAATATTAATAACATGGTATATATACACAAGTGACCGACCCACAGACCATGAATCAATATGGTACAACATTTCAAAACTGGTCACTTACCCCCAAAAAATTCAGATTAATTAATTATACCAAGAAAATAACAAATAGTTTGTAATGCTTTTGCTATATTTATACAGACCATACTATTTATTACATCAATTTAGTCCACATAAATCCCTGTCCTTACATATCATATATTATATTATTAGATACTGGGCATGTTTTTGTTGGTACAAAGGGTAGAGACACAAATTACTCTATCATTTCTGCTGGTATAGCAGATGGAGTAGTACCAGTTTTAACTAATGCGTGGGGTAGGTACAGTCCAATCTTTGACTGAAAAGCTGCATACTGCACAAAAATTATATAATCCACCTCTCATATGAATGCCATAGAGCAAAGATTATCTGGAGTAAAGTAGAAACAGCTATTATAGCTATTAATATAACAGCCTTTCATATATTCATTGGTACAGCTAATCATGATATTGATGTTGTTCTATCTTTAATTGTTTACCTTATATACAAAGATTGGTTAACACAAAATTATCATCCAAACAAAAGATGCAGTATTGTTATTTAAGGCCGCTATGAATTTTAGAGTCAACGTTTTTTTAGTATTAAAGCAATATCACCTTGCTACTTTACTTGACCGAATAATGGCATATACCTGATATTTTATTATGTTTTATTGCAGTTTGTGATTACCTGGACTTCTTCTTGGAAATAAACGTGAAAAAAAAATTCTGCACAAAACTGTTCAAGTATGATATTGTATGAGCCCCCCTCGGTTAATGGTATGGTATTTAGTACAACTCAGATAGCATGAAGCTGTCATTAAGAAATCTCTTTATGCCCGATTCACCACTGTATATTTACATGCTTGAAGTGCTATAGAATGGTAGTCTGAGTTCTACTATATTACCAAGAGAATTTCCACTTACCTTTCAGCCCCCCTTGAAGGATGAACTCTAGTTTGGCACAGAATCGATGGAGGGGCTGAATGTCATCATTGATAGGAATTCCTCCTGAATCCTCAAATTCCTGCTTTATCTCATTGATGCAATCTGTACGGCAAGAAAAGTTATATTCATCAAATCATTTCAGTTCTAATGATTTGCACTACAATGTACACATAATGGTATACCCAGTACTTAGAAACACATGAAATATTGATGTACGTGTGCCATATTTGTGCACATGAAGGCTAAACTGGCCTAAATAACCTCACTGGGGAAAGAAATTATATGGTTACACAATATGCCAGTGCCATGGTGTTATCTTCTGACCCTTTGGACCTATACTTAATACTGCCATTTCAATGGCTGCAAATAGGTCAAATTGTACAATCGTGTAATTTTTAAACTTCCCTTTTCAGCTGCAAAACTTGCACAATATACAACTTTTATCATATGTTTATTACCATATATGTAAATACATATAGACTACAGCCTTACATGTAATAATTTGCAATATATGGCTACATATCATTGGAAGCAGAACACTTACCTTTGACATCTTGAATAACTCTTGTAAAATGTGCCAAAGGTGGTCTGGCTGCAGAGGAACTTTCTGGAGCCAATGGGTTTTCCATGATAGGCTCTGCCATGGTGAGTTTTGCACAAACCTACAGTAAAACATTAAAAAAAAACCTATTTAGTGAAAAATATTGATTACCAGTAAACCAGCATATATTATTAAAAAAGAAATTTGGTAAAATCTATCATTATTACATAGCAAAATTAATGCCATATTCACTACATCAATAATTATTCAAAAAAATTGTTCAAAACCTGTGGCTAAGAGACTTTATTTAGCAGTCTGGTATATATAGAATAGTCAAAAGAAATCTTGGATGATTCAAGGAATAAGCTTAATTCTTATTTGTATTTTGACTTTTTGGGGCAGGAAAGAGCTTGATATGCAACTTTAATAACTTAGCTTTCTTTAGTAAAATGTTAAACTACTTGATAGCCTACATTTGCAGTCAATAGAGCTTTATCTTGTGCAATATTTATGTGGATATCATAAAAATAAGTAGCCAAAGAAAGGAAAGTACAGCTGATTTTTTTCTTAAATTCCATTGTTTCATAGATCTTCCCTATCACTGAGTATCATACTATCAGTGAATTTGAGATTCATGCATTTCAACAAACTATTACAAAACTGAAAAAGTGGTATGCACAGCAATTGTGAAGTTGAGTATAACACCTAGCTATCTGTATTGCCTATTGGGTTCATTCTGTAGTATTTCTGGTCCCAGGCCCGAATGGATGCCGAAAGTTCTACCCGCAGAGGCGGGATTTGAACCGGCGACCCTTCCCGAGCGAACACCTTACGCGTTAGGCCAAAGGGAACTTCCCATTTGGCCCGAGGCGCTTGGTGTCTTTCATCCAGCGGGCCTGGGCTGAGATATCACACTCCACCCTTTCCCCAATCGACTGCGACCTCGCAGTAACCGCCACCATGCGCCACGCCGTCAAACCGGACGCTGGCCTTATCATGTGGCACGGGGTGGCTCCGATAACCCAGGTTCATCTCCATCGGCACCAAATGTAATATTTCTGGTCCCAGGCCCGAATGGACGCCGGTTCTACCCTTGAAAGTTCTAGGCGGGTTTCGAACCGGCAACCCTTCCCATCCCGAGCGAACACCTTACATGTTAGGCCAAAGGGAAATTCCCATTTGGCCCGAGGCGCTTGGTGTCTTTCATCCACCGGCCCTGGGCCAAGATATCACAATTCCACTGCTGCCATGCTACATCAGTGCATTGGCAATTGCTGGGGGTCCTTTACTGACATTAAGTAATTAATTGTCAACTTTGTCATTGTTGACATTCTTGTGAAAGTAAAACTTGAAACAGACAAGACGACGTATATTGCTGCAGTTCGTTCGATATACACTTCGACAGAACAAGTTTCGCGCGTTTCCTTTGTTGCAAAGGATCGTCTGTAGAAAAGCTTAAGTGAAACTGAGGTCCTCACCTAAGCGAGGTCAAACTATTCTTTAAAACCTATTTACAGCCTCAGAAGCTTGTTTTCGGCCCTCGACCCTTTCCATGTGACGCCATGTTTACCTCTCGTCACGTGACAGTGTACGAAGTGGACGGGTATATTTACGGCGGAGGTCCAACTATGATGGTACGGTTTAACACGGATGGATGACCAGAAACATGAGGATAAATTGCATTTCAAACGTGTTTGATGTAGTGAATGGTTACGACAGACTGATGGGCTGTCCACATGGGCACAAAAGATCCAAAATATTGCCTTTCAAGTGAACTATGGATGATCCTACCCCCGAAACCTTTACCGGTACCTCGAAATCCCTGACGTCCTGATTAACCGGGACATTCAGAAATATGTTACAAGCAATGCATGAATTTAGAAGTTCGATCAATTCGCTACAGATCTCTAGCCTAACGCTTATACATGGTTGGTGCTTTTCACTTTGTTTATCATATTTGTGTGTGTGTATGTGTGTGGGGTGGTGGGCGGGGGGGCTTTTGTGCGTATGTACAGAAATCGATCTCTGCCGTATTTCGATACTTAAACGACAGATTTATATAAGATAAAATAAAAACAGTCAGTCTAGTATAAAGAGCGCGCAAACAAATAACCAAACGGGCAATTTTTCAAATATATTGAAAGCCATAACACTGAAAGACGAAACAGCTAGTGTTGGTGAATATGCGCCACTCTTTAAATTAGTTTCGATATATGCACACGCATATTTGGTTGAGGCATATTAGTCATAAGCGTTAGTAATTTATAATCTTTTTTAGAATAGTGTGCATTCGATCGGAAAGTTTTATTCAGACGCATGTGTGCTCGAAAGTATTTGCGAGAACGTTATTTAGGTTTTAGTGAAGTCTGACGTCATAATGGACATAAACGTTACTAGAAGCGTTGCGTAGTAACCATTTTTGTAGCAACGTACCTCCAAAAAAGCCTGCGTCGTGTCAGTGTCTTTCTGTTCTTAGTTGGATAAAGATGCTTTTCCTTACGGCTTTCGTGTTTGACTTCGTGCAGCGAGCCTTTGGGATCGACAGGGGAGGTAGCGATGTCAGCAATGGATCGAAAATGCCACAAGGGTAAATATTATGCAGCATAATATGTCTAACACTAAAAATGAACAATTTGTATCATAACATATTTAGATATATACCAGTACGACTACGAGTTTATTTATTATTATACTTTCCCACCTTCCATATTGTTTTGGTAGATTGGTAGAGCAATACCCTTTAATGTCATTATTTGTCCATTGATTCAGATTTTTCCTAATTTACAGCCCAATAATTTAAGTATATTGATGAAAACTTATGTGTTTGCATTTTTTTCTAGAATTGAAGAGACATTAAATATAACTAACGAGGAGCAGGTGAACTCAAAGAATACCTACGCGAGTGCACGTATGGTAAGACATATATTTCTCACTGTCAGCTTGTAACCTACAAGGGAGCCATGTTCACTGACCCACTCAACTTGTCTATACACTTTGCGTTTAATTTGTATGGGACTCACTGCAATAATAATGGAGAGTAGAAATCGGATGTTGGAAGTACTTTGGCAAATATTTATATGGTAGACCCATATATATAACGCCATTTTAGGAACATCATGTTACCGGGCACCGCACAAGTTCCGTTTCTTCATCTGCCCCTGACATTGATTATTCGCAGTGGGGTGACGGCATGGACCTGATGGACACCGCAGTTGCTCGTGAAAATCACTGGAAGAAGCCAGAACCAGAGCCACAGAAATGCGATCGACTTGAGGAACCGTGCAACAAATCTCAGGATGCGAAACCGACAAGCGCGGAGACTGCTTATGGCTGGAACGTGCCTTACGTGCCACCTGTACGTGACAGACAGGCGCTGACAGATTACGGATGGGCCGTGCCTCACGTGCCACCTGTACGTGACAGACAGGCGCCGACAGATTACAGATGGGCCGCCCTCTCACAGAACTATCGTAGCACTCCGCTGATTTTCTGGCCAAGAGCCATAGATGCAACGTGAATCACAGTTACAGCTTTGTAGTTATAATTAAGCTTTGCAATGGTAAATATTTTTGAATAAAATATGAAATGTACTGGTTTGTGTTATGCTCTATATATTACCTGATACCGTCCCGTATGGCACAATCATAGGATCTAGAGGTGAATCCGATTACCATATTCAATAAAAAACAAAGTGCTACTTATCTATCCCGTTGCAATGTCTCATGACCGAAACGCTACTCGGGGCTACCGGCACTGCTTAAAGTTTAGAATTCCCAGTGAATACATCGCCGTCAGCTGCCCACCGTGTTGTTCGCCAATGTCGTTATATATACTCGGAGAGGAAAATGTAAAAAAATATCTGGTAGTTTAATATAAAGTTAAGTATTGATAAAGTTTTTTGTTAAAGCAAGTGTTCGGAGGGTGACATAATACGTAGGAGATGGATCTTAGATATTGATAAATCCTCCTTTAAAGCATTTCCACCACACAGGCACGGTGAATCAGTGATTAACTGTGTCTGTGGTATAGATGGGGGGCATGTCCCCACTCCGCTATTAATTTACTGTCCTGCCCAATTGCGGACGTCTGTACGTCTTATGTTTTTTATTAAGCATATGGACACTTTGAACATCTCATATGCAGTGTCATCAGTTGACAATAAACATGTAAAATCTTGGACTAAGTGTTATCTGTCTCATGAGCACTTCCGCTTTTGTATATTTTGCTATTATATTTAACAGTACCTATGCAATATCACTTTTGCTTACACTCTCTGCCTTCGACTCACTCCGCTAGGGCTTTCGTAGCGCCACCGTGCGGGGAGCTTGTTTTGCCAGTAGCCTGGTTCCGCAGTCCCAACTCGCTCAGTTTGAGCGGCGGTACCAGCTTACTCTGCCAGCAGAGGGCCGCAAACGTAACGCCCTCTGCCGGGAGATCGTGATCCTGCCGATCTCATCTGTAAGATCCAGTCATCCGTAGCGGACATTGACAAAAATCAAAATGGCAGCGAGCAAATGTTACTTAGGGTTGGATTTCAGTACACAGCAGGTGAATTAGAAACAGTTGTAATCGTCACAGATGAATTTTAATGTTTGGGTATTTCATGTGTAACTGTTAGGAAAAAGATAAACAGCTGACATAATCGAAAGTGTCTGAATCATATACTAAGTCACTGAATGACGTATCACGTCGGATGTAAACAACTGAACTTTGGCTTTGTTCATTCATGTAACATAGCCCCTGTACACTGGCACGGGCAAATTGCAACTCTGGCACTTATCATGCGTTTTCATTTAGTGCTCGAGTGCTTGAACCCAACTGCTCAATGACTGCCATCCCAATAAAGCAATTGACATGTAATATTGATTCAACTGTAATATTATATAATGTTAATATGATAGGAAATAATTATAATAGCTTTAATGCTATTTATCTAAATAGAATGTATATAATTATCTAATATCTAAATGTATAAATTTATATACTCAGTATATTATATAAACTTATATCGATAAATGAAATAGAGGTATATATAATATTAAAGTAAATTTTAGATATTTATATAAATAGAATATATATAATTATCTAATAACTAAATATATAAATTTGTAGTCTCTATATTAGACTATGTAAAATTGTATTGATAAATGAAATAGAGGTATATATAAGATTAAAATTGTTATAAGCTTTTATCATTATATGATAATATAGTATATTCAATGATACTATATTGAATCATATTATTGTTATAAATTGCAAGAACCATTCCATATAGATATATTATTTTAATCTTCTCTTGTTTATATAGGTTAAAGCTATCATTTTAGATGACAACCTTAGCCTTGTCTATGAAGATGGCATTATATTTGATTCAGATCTCCCAGAATTCAGGTAAGTTCTTATAAATTAGCAAGCAATTATGATCTGTAACTACCAATAATTCAATAACTGCAAAGTGGATAGAAAAATCCTGCAGTCAATTCCAATAACTACTGACTGTCAGTATTTATAAATAATAATCTGAAAATTTTCTTCTATCACTGATTATTTTTTCAGTATTATAGAATTTCAGCTACAGCCCATAATACTTCCAAATGTAGACTACTATTGCATGACCACTTCAAATAATCCCTGAACATTAGACTACTGACAATCTCTCAACTGTCTGACAATGCTCAACCCCCAAGTTAACAATCACACAACTTTCAAACCATTAACAATCCCACAACTCTCAAATCACTAACAATCCTACAACTTTCAAGCCACTAACAATCCCACAATAAAGATAACTGACTACCCCTGGCTCATACTCCATCCACCTTTTATAATGGTGATTAATGATGATAAAAAAATCCCCCTAATTTTAGATGACTATGCAGTTAATAATTACCTCTGACAATAGCAGAATATTACTTGACTATTGACATTTCCATGACTATGAATTATCACAAAGTTAAGACTTGATATTATGGCCAAGAATAGTTGCCTTTGAATGTAGTGAAATAGGCTAAGTACCAGTATCTTATAATTTGTTTTCAAACTTTTATTTTAGTATGGTATTAAGACAAAGGGACTTATGCAAATGCTATTAACAGTTGGCTTCTGAAACTACACATGTATATCTCGCGAAAATGTTTTGGTAATAGATAAATGTGATGTAAATGCTATGAATTAGACCTTTTGTAAGAATGAGTTCTTGTCTTTGGATTGTACAGGACAGAAGGAGGTTTTCACATGCAAGATGACAACCTAACTGTGACAGCGCCCACCATTATGTGGGTTAAGGTGAGCTTTATTTTAATCAACAACTGAATGTTATGTTAATGCCTGGCCCGGGTTACATAATCATTATACCCTGTGTGGTCAGGACCAGTTTGTTTATTACCAGTAGTAGTCCTAATTTGTAGGTTTTCCGAAATCTGAACAACAGACAATTTAATAAATTTGCTGAATGGCTATGGTCTTCTGTAAACAGCCTAATGTACGTAAACCACGGGTTAATTGTTCTTGGCCGTCCTCAGTAAGGTCTCTCCTAAAGGTAATATATGACCAGCAAAATGTGTCTTTAACTGTGCCAAATGAATGTTACCTGTACCTTACTGCATATGCTGTTTGTATCCGTAGATAAATGAAGGGAAGTTCTGCCATAATATCGTCATTAATTGGATACTGAAGTCGCATAACATACCCCTCCCCCCCCCCCCCTACCTTCGGTCTACCTCCGGGAGAATTTTAGACCATCCCTCAGTCTGGGAAGAGGCATTTGCGTATGTGATTACCCTAAATTGGATCATATGTGTGCCCCAAAGTGGCTGTTTGTGCAGGATAAAGATAACATGTCGTTCTTTGTCAAAAGACGGGGGTGACCTCTGGAGGCTCCTCTCTATACCTTGACCCTTCCCATTGTCGCGATATGACCACACAGGTTAAAGTGTTCGTGCCACGCTAAAACAACTTTAGCTCATATTAATCTTCTGTGTTTCCACGCTTATATTATCGAGCTGTAACGCCCCAAATAGTAGAAGAGCATACTTTTGCCACTTGTTTTCGCACCTTTTATTTTAGTATGGTATTAAGACAAAGGGAATTATGCAAATTCTATTAACAGTTGGCTTCTGAAACTACACATGTATATTTCGCGAAAATGTTTTGGTAATAGATACATGTGATGTGGCACACACTAAAACGAGGAAGTCAACTGAGGAAGTGAGGAAGTAGAATGAACTTTGAAGGAAGTACTTCTAGGGCAGATATGGTGGCAGGTACACATATATAATTTATGTGAGCTGAAAGACTTACTTGTTCGAATGCCGTACACGAAAATCCAACTTATTTAGTATCCATTTGATCGAGATATATCCACTTCTATCGAGGGCTGTTATTCAAATGACCAATATCGCCGTTTGCGGCCTGCGAAAGTCTCGTCGGCGAACCGAAATATCGCGCCTATGGCTGCCAGCCGGATTGCGAGGTGTCGGCGTGGGGTGTGACGGGAGGTGGGGGGGGGGGGGGGGTGGATCGACGCACAGTGAATAACACATTGGCTAATTGCTGGCTAGACCGGTTGAGCGAAGTGTCAGGTTTCACATCAAAAGCTCTCACAAGTAACCTATTAATATCACTCGTTTCTCAAATTGCTAGTTTCTGTTGGTGTTCAAAGACGTGTCGGTCTGTTTAATGTCTGTTATAAAACTGAGTCATCGACCCCCGCCTTCTTATATTCACGCAATAAACAACTAAACCAGGAGTAGGAGTGAACAATAATGAATGTTTTATTCCATTTAAGATGAAATGATGGGATATGAAATAACATAAACAACGAAAACATAACGGAAAATATGAGTCAACAATAACAGTAATAAATTATAACAGCCACATCTTAATAACGTAAAAGGTAATAAATAATAATAATACCAATAACAATAATAAATAACAATAATAAATAACCATGAGGAAAGCCAGGGGAATTATACCTATCGTTTACACATGGAACAGATAAAGTCAGCGTCCACGGAAACAATCTGTGCGCACTTTTGGAATAGCCAAACGTTGCAAGACATGCATTGTATCATGTCATCATAGCACTCTGGCATATGACAACAGCAATATAAATGCAGCTTGATCTTTTTTTGCTTTAATTTCTGCGATAAAGTGTGTTCTTTCGGAAACTGCTCTATGTGACGTGACTTGGCGATGTCACGCAAGAATGGCCTAATTTCCTCTGGCTTATACTCAAATGAAACAGTTCCCTTCTTTAAAAGATCCTTAAAGCCGCCTGAACAGTACTCCACTAAGTTAGCTGTAGCGAAAACTCCACAGTCGTAGCCGTTGCCTTGTCGCTGCACCATGGGTAGTATAATGTCTATCGTGGATAATCCTTGTCCATAAATCTGCGCCAGTTGAATTTCCATGGATGGAGTCAAGGGTAGTGCAGTTTTGAAGGCGCTGTCTAAAACATAAACGGGACCGCCAACAACATCTTGGAATGAAGCTACCCAATGGTCCTTACCTGTGTGGTGTATCTGCGCACTGGGTGCTGGTACCGGTCGAAAGCCCTTACCTGGTATCAACCACTTGTTCTTCCACATCGGCGCCAGAGTGCTCGGCTGGAAACCGTTCTGATAGTACTCACCTTTCATGAGGTCTTGGATCACTTCCATGTGGTCGCTGGATAACCAGGCTGTTTCGTCTAATGATTCAAACAACTCACCTTCTTTAGCTTTCTTGGAATCCGGAGCTGGAATGACTGTGTCTAAATCCTTGGGTCTAGGCCGTTTCCTACCTGACGTCTCGTCTGCGCGCTTCCTGTTGTTCCGCCGTAATTCAGTTAGGTTAACCACGCGTTGCGATGTACTCACGGGTAAACCTATAGACAGTCTCGCTGCCATAATGTGGTAGCATGTGGTCGTCGCTGGGCAGTTACACTTCTCCTTCGGGAACAGTTCTACTACATACCTTGTGTTGTTGCGACCCTTCACCATAACGCAGCCCTGGGTCGGTATGGCCTCTATGGCCTTAAATTTAATGATATCCTTGGCCATCGCTAACTGTGTGCTAACAGGCTGATGCAGTGTACTCACCTTTCCGCTGACCTGTTCTGCGTCCTTGTCCTCAATGTGTACCTCTTCACCGACTGCACTGGCCTGTTCGGTTTCCTTTGCTAAGGGTGTGGTGTCCTGAACTATCGGAGTTCCTACCGCCTCTCTGTCGTGCTCGAGCTGGGCCTTCATCTCACTTACCAACTGCTCTAGATCTCTGTACTGAGGTAATGTAACGTCATCTGGGGTCTGACGAAGGCAAGCATACGCCTTCCTCAATCTGAACTCACCTACCCCTAAAAAGCCCCGTCCTATCTCACATAAATAAAAGTGCTGTAAGTTCATCAGTGAAAGACATAAACGATCGACAGGCACTTCCTTCCAGTCTACTAGGCGCTTGATGACAGTATTAAAACTCTTCGAGGCATTGTTGGTAATTCCTGAGATAGGGTTGTAAATCCCCCATCTCTCAATTTGGAACCGGACAGCATGGGCCAAAATGTCTCTCTTGAGAGAACGTTCGAAATAGGTAACGAAAGGGGCACTCCATTGAGCGGTGAGTTCATCGATCAATGCCTCGGAAAGTTCAATCGTATCTGCCTTCAAAATCTGCATCAAATGCCCGGAAAGAACCGCTAAGTCTTCAGTCTTACCACCGTGACTGCGAAGCCACATCCTCACATCCTGACGGATGTGGTTCCAGCAGTACAATATGGAAGCGCCTGGAATGCTACGTTGAATAGCGCTGGTGGTCGCCTTCTCCCGATCCGTAATAAAAACGACCTTACCTTTACTCAGGTTCGGAATCCGCTCTGCCAAAAGAGAGAAGAGCTTCTCGTGAGACTTCTCGTACTTACGTTCGTGGACTAAGAAAGCCAGTGGGATAATGGGGGAACCGTCAAACAAAGCGTGTCTAAAGATAACTGGGGATAGATAAAAATCGCCCAGCTGGAAAGTGTCATAGGACAATACAAACCGTTCCTCGCACTGCATTGTCAGTAGATCGTTGAAACTACTGAATACCTCATCAGATCCCAATATGCAGTCCAGGTTGGGAAAGACGTCGATCTGCTTGATGAATCCATCTAAGTTGTAGGCCAATGCTATCAGGTTACTAATCGCGTCTCTGCTAATGCGATGTGAAAGATTTACCTTAGCCTTGACGTTGCTGACTTGCTTCCTGTTCCTCGGGTTGTTGATGTCTTGTTTGGCGGGATCACTAGTCGACCTCGCTAATTCCTTGCAGGTGGCGGATACTGATGTCGTGATTAACTTACTTTCAATGTCCTTAATGACTGATGGAGCGGTGGTCGTGTAAGGGACGTCCGTCTTCTTGCTGTTACCGTGCGGCGCAGGGACTGCCGCAGTGTGATCCCCTAAATACTCTATGACTAACCGATACGGGTCGCTCGATACAAATGACACTTGCTTTTTAAAAGCGGTGCTCTTCCGGTTCATCCGTCCGTTGCTGTCCGGTAGTAGAATGGAGTGATACTTACGAGTTAAAGTGGTACCAACCTCACCCTTGATCGGCAGTGTTTTGCTAGAATCGTTCCGCCATCGGTATCCATCAGCCTTGTAATCACTTACCTTGCTGGGCTCCCGGGTTACATCAACTACATATATATCGCCTCCCTTGGCATGAAGAGGAAATGAAGATGATACTTTACCTGTATCAGGAGACACAAGGATCTCCAAGACACGATGAGGCGCCAAGCCCTTGGTGGCCTCGCTGCGCATATATACCTGTGATGTGCCGACCCCACCAAGCAGACTGGGGGTAGGGCGGGGTGGGGAAGGAGGGCGGGTAGAGCGATGGGGTGGAGAAGGAGGGCGGGTAGAGCCATGGGGTGGGGAAGGAGGGCGGGTAGAGCCATGGGGTGGGGAAGGAGGGCGGGTAGAGCCATAGGGTGGGGAAGGAGGGCGGGTAGAGCGATGGGGTGGAGAAGGAGGGCGGGTAGAGCCATGGGGTGGGGAAGGAGGGCGGGTAGAGCCATGGGGTGGGGAAGGAGGGCGGGTAGAGCCATGGGGTGGGGAAGGAGGGCGGGTAGAGCCATGGGGTGGAGGAGGGCGGGTAGAGCCATGGGGTGGGGAAGGAGGGCGGGTAGAGCCATGGGGTGGGGAAGGAGGGCGGGTAGAGCGATGGGGTGGAGAAGGAGGACGGGTAGAGCGAGTGGTCAGTGAGGAAAAGCGGTTATATACCGGTAGGGGCGCTACTAAGGGTCGCAGAGGGTGAGGGGGGGAGTGCCGTGGATGTGGGGAAGGAGGAGGACCACGGACCCGGCGAGGTGCACGAGGCGGCGGCCGGCGAGACGGGACGGTCTCCCAAGTGGAGAGTGCCAAGTGGAGAGGTGGAGAGGGTGCATAGTAATGTTGATGTGCAGAGGTATGGCCGGGGACAGGGACAGCAGGGGTGCTAAGCATAGTACGATCGATCCAGTCGCCAAGGCTGGGCAGACTGCGACCTGACCGGCCACGGACGCCAGTAGGGCGATTAGAGCGACGGGGTGCAGGTACAGAGACACGGGGTGCAGGTGGGGAAGGAGGTGATGAAGGAGGGAGAGTAGAGCGACGGGGTGCAGGTACAGAGACACGGGGTGCAGGTGGGGAAGGAGGGGATGAAGGAGGGAGAGTAGAGCGACGGGGTGCAGGTGGGGAAGGATGTGATGAAGGAGGGAGAGTAGAGCGACGGGGGGCAGGTGGGGAAGGATGTGATGAAGGAGGGAGAGTAGAGCGACGGGGTGCAGGTACAGAGACACGGGGTGCAGATGGGGAAGGAGGTGATGAAGGAGGGAGAGTAGAGCGACGGGGTGCAGGTACAGAGACACGGGATGCAGGTGGGGAAGGAGGGGATGAAGGAGGGAGAGTAGAGCGACGGGGTGCAGGTACAGAGACACGGGGTGCAGGTGTGGAAGGAGGTGATGAAGGAGGGAGAGTAGAGCGACGGAGTGCAGGTACAGAGACACGGGGTGCAGGTGGGGAAGGAGGTGATGAAGGAGGGAGAGTAGAGCGACCGGGTGCAGGTACAGAGACACGGGGTGCAGGTGGGGAAGGAGGTGATGAAGGAGGGAGAGTAGAGCGACGGGGTGCAGGTACAGAGACACGGGGTGTAGAGCGACGGGGTGCAGGTGGGGAAGGAGGTGATGAAGGAGGGAGAGTAGAGCGACGGGGTGCAGGTACAGAGACACGGGGTGCGGGTGCAGGTAAGACCGGCCAGTCCACCTCCGAGGAGAGAACAGGAGGTGTACTAGAATGAGTGAAGGATGGACGATGATATGATGAGTCGATGGTCGTCATAATCCTCTCAGCGAGGCACGACACACCAGTAGGTGACAAATGCAACCCATCCCGAGAAAGGAGATGGCGACCGCCATACCAAAACTCGGGATGCTCCATGAAGGAGACAGACTCGTGTGAATCACTGAGGCGCCTGAGGCCAAAGTTCAACTCACGAGCCAAGCGATGAAATCGCTCCAGAAAGTGGGGGGAATTGAACGCACCTGGAAAGTGGTTCAACCCCCGTGGCAACACCGCAGATATGATCACCCGAGAAGTCGGGTGCAGCTCTCCGAGAATGGCCACCAGGGTGGCGTACCGCTCCAACAAAGGAGAGATGGTACAGTGACGGGGGGCTAAATCATTCGTCCCGACATGGACGACCCAAACATCCGGAGAATCGTTAACCAACAAATGTTGGCAAAGATCCTCGATCGTGATCCCCGAAAAAGATCTCGTATGAACACGAGAGGGGAAATAGTCACCGACGTACTTCACAATGGAGTCGCCGATCACGATCGCTGATAGAGGTGCCATGGCAATATGGCAATGACCCAATGAGAATGAGAATGTGACGAGAGAAGAAGTGATGAGAATGTGACGAGAGAAGAAGGGATGAGAATGTGATGAGATCAGCAAAGCAAAGCAAACGGGTAGCAAGTAAGCGCAGCAGACGTAAAGTCAGCCAAAATAATATCGTAGACGTCTAGAGCGACACGTAATGCAACCATCAACGTCAAGGATATATCTGACCCATCTGAAGTCTATGCACCCTTTTATAAGATCTGTTACCACCTGAAAACAAGTTCAAACGCAACGATGATTGCAATATATGAACATCACTAGGGAACATCAATGTCGGTCAGCTATGAAGTCAGTTTAACAGTTACTGCAACACAAATATGCATTATAATTGCAGCAAAACTATTACAGTCAACCAATTCACACGTTAAGACGCAAAGAAATCTTCACGGAAAGATCAAGTAACATAACACTCACTTTATATGTACCGCACTTGATTCGCTCTGAAGCCAGTTTAACAGTTATCAGAATTTGAAAAAAATGAAACAAAATAACGCATCATAATTGCACCCGATCCAATTCCCGGTCCACAGCTTCACCACAACCAACCTAACATCGATGGAAATGAAACCAGTTTCACAGGTACCGCACTTGACTCGCTCTGAAGCCAGTTTAACAGTTATCAGAACTTGAAACACTTGAAACAACATAACGCATCATAATTGCACCCGATCCAATTCCCGGTCCCCCGCTTCACCACAACCAAACATCGATGAAGATCGTCCACCAAACATACCTGAACTAGCGCTAATAATTTCCGTTTCCACTAGTAATTCAGAGCCATATAACCATGCGCTCGTCAAAAATAGTAGTCCCAGTAGAGGCTAAAATAGATGTCTGTACCTACAAGTCTGGTGAACTAATTCACGCCTACGCCGGCCAAAAGAACTCACAACAACATCGCACGCACGCACGCCTTATTATTATTGTTCACTCGCTCGGTTTCGTTATTTATTGCGTGGATGTAAGTAGGCGGGGGTGGATGACTCAGTTTTATAACATACATCGGTTTAGTTGTTTATTGCGTGGATGTAAGAAGGCGGGGGTCGATGACTCAGTTCTATAACAGACATTAAACAGACCGACACGTCTTTGAACACCAATAGAAACTAGCAATTTGAGAAACGAGTGATATTAATAGGTTACTTGTGAGAGCTTTTGATGTGAAACCTGACACTTCGCTCAACCGGTCTAGACAGCAATTAGCCAATGTGTTATTCACTGTGCGTCGATCCACCCCCATACCCCCAACCCGCCCGCACTTAATCCGCCCTCCCCCTACTACCCCCCACCCCCCGCCCCCCACCACTACCCATGCCAACTGCCAACTCTTGCCCAGGCTTCACCAACCAGCCAGCCATGTCGGCGCAGCCAGTAATTCTCAACCCCCCCCCCTCCCCTCCCCTCCCGTCGCACCCCACGCCGACACCTTGCACCCCGGCTGGCAGCCACAGGCGCGAGATTTCGGTTCGCCGACGAGACTTTCGCAGGCCGCAAACGGCGATATTGGTCATTTGAATAACAGCCCTCGACAGAAGTGGATATATCTCGGTCAAATGAATACTAAATAAGTTGGATTTTCGTGTATGGCATTCAAACAAGCAAGTCTTTCAGCTCACATCAATTATATATGTGTACCTGCCACCATATCTGCCCTAAAAGTACTTCCTCAAAAGTTCATTCTACTTCCTCACTTCCTCAGTTGACTTCCTCGTTTTAGTTCTGCGAGCAAGGAAAGTGACGTCAAAGGGGAATACAAACGCATGTGCTTTTATATTGAGACTCTCTCTGCTCATTGGCTTGAACTCAATGAAACGCACTCAACCATAAAAACAATACACGCCCTCGACCACAGATGTCTACGCACTGCATCAAAGCTCACCTGTCAATTTTGTGACATCATTGGGGAAGTTTCAAATAACGCTCAGATGCAATGCTCCCAGAAATTAACACGCCAGATCTCACTTTTGCTACTTTGACGAAACCCGTTTATAGTGATATCGTATAATAAAAAATGTAAACTCCCATTAACACAAATTGTTATTTGTTTATCTTCCCTAAATCAAGTTAACTCTGAGCAAGACAAAATCGTGGCACGAACACTTTAAAGCGTCTTACTTCAAACAAACCCAAACCCAAAACTGCCATTAAACATCAATCAGTTTATCCATAATAGCAGCTAACTAGCAAGCGATTATTTTATCATATATCCGCATGGGTACCCAGGGAAAAAATGAAGCTCTTTTTTTTGGTACACAAGCCATTGATCATCAATAAGATATTTCGTCATATATCGATCTGTTTCCTTGCTCCACAGGCCTTTGACATGATACTGCAGCGCATCAAGGAAGCCGACTTTGATGTGTCCACCATTGCCGCTGTGTCCGGGTGTGGCCAGGTACGGTGTACGTCAGGTGTAACTATGTTACTTGACAGCGACACGGATGTTGGAACTCATAGGAAACTTATATACTCCAGGCTTGCAGAATTGGAGCAGGTTGAGTTTAAATCGACATTTCGAAGTTCTAGAAAGCTCATGGTGCCTTTGTAGAATGTAATGTATTTGTAAATCAATAATAAGAGATAGATAGCAGCTAGTGCATTATTACCAACCTTGTTCCATAAGCTCCGTTTTTATTTAATTTTTTAATCTCATGCCTTTTGCAGCAACATGGTAGTGTATATTGGGAACAGGGCTCCCAGGAATTGTTGCAAACTCTGGACTCGGGCTTCTGTCTGCATGAGTTATTGAAGGTCAGTTAATCACTTGGGAAATTAGAAAATGTGTTATTTACTCAAGTCTTCACTGCACTTATCCTATCTCACACGCTGTTTGTACAAGTAGAAGTACACTACACTGTGGTTACCACAAAATCGGATATAATAAACCGTTAATATAATATGATAAACTTATAATCCAGGCCATTTTGAGCACAGGGTCTCACCACTCGTTACGGTCCGATAATGACGTCGTAAATAACGACGTCATCTCGGAATGACGCCATCTTTATTGCGTCATAACAACCAGTGACGAGATCCGGTACATTGGGGCTACATTTTGCAGTGCTTGCAATTATCCAGCTTTCAAGGATATGTGCTCATTCCAAGGTCATAGTATTATCAGAAAGGGATTATGGTGAAAAACGCGCCTTGTTGGTATGTTCTAGTATCGGTACATGTAACCAAACGTAGCCTACTCCGATGACGATAAAGACCATGTAGTAAGGCTTATCGCCGTTGCAATTCATGCTTCAGTTACATTTGTCATGTTGGTTTTGTTTCGATGCATTTCACCGCCACTTTATTTACGAATATTAAACATTTTCTTGGTTTACAGTAACTTTGAACTTGATGTGCTATAGGCTATATGCTGCGAGTGTTTGGTTTTTATTTGGTATATTAATGTGCTTTATTATGTTGAAGACTTCCTTTAGCATTCCCGACTCCCCAATATGGAGAGACTCGAGCACAGCCGAGCAGTGTCGCCACCTAGAGGCAGTGATCGGCGGCGCACGGCGTGTTGCGGATATCACAGGCTCTCGCGCCCACGAGAGATTCACGGGAAATCAGATAGCTAAACTGTGCAAACAGAAGTCTGATGCCTATGAAAAGACCGAGGTAAGTATAGATAAATGCGGTTGGTTTATATACGCGTCTTGGGTTAACAAATAATAAAGAAACGTTTTTTCTACGATCATGAATGCTGTCAAAGTTTTTAATTTATGTTACTCAAATAATAACGCGTTTGGGGTCTGTGCAAGTAGACCAAAAAAATGCTTGATTTGCCAACAGCCTTAAGATTATATAAGTATTACCGTGATGCAACAGGCAGAGGAATGTAACTCTTAACCAGAATTGTTAATGCAAACGTTCAATACTTATATTTTCCTTTTATACTACCGTGCTTTCTCGAATAGGAGCTCCTCCCCTTATTGTGTTCTCCTTCTAACAGAAATTTGGTTGAAACGAGCCGGTATGTATTATTTATCATGATTAAGTGATGATGACTAATGAGAATGTCGGTGTTGCAGAGGATCTCACTCGTCAGTAGTTTTGCTGCCAGCCTGTTGCTAGGTGACTATGCTGCGATAGATGAAAGTGACGGATCGGGGATGAACCTGATGGATATTCGAAGCAAGGAATGGTGCAAGGCCTGCCTCAAGGTACACCGCGAGCTACAATGATACAATATGTCAATCGCCATCTGTAAATTAGCTGCTGTTATTTCTCGAATCGGGAGCCTCCGTGGCGACTGCCGGTCAATAAGTCCCTGGTTGGAAACCCGGTCTAGGCCATCTAATATTGAGGCATATTTCATCCATCTTTCCTTGTTCCTAGAGGTTCCTTGTTCCTGGACGTTCCTTGGCCTAATTTTGCCCTCGCGTGCACAAAACGGACTTAAAACAATAATCGTTGCGCTTCATTTCATTTCTCGAGTCTGTCCTGCTCATTTACACTGCCATTGCTTTGTTGTTTCAACGTAAATTCTCGTAATAACTGTTTACATCACTTAGTGATCTATATTACAAGGGCTTTTTTTTTCAACAGGCTACAGCGCCCAACCTGGAGTCCAAACTGGGCAACATTGTCCCGTCATGCAACATTCTTGTAAGTATATGTATCTCAATTTGTTATTCTATGTGTCTATCTGTTAATGTAGCAGCGAGTCAAATCATTCCTTCTAGCCTCGGCCTAAGGGGATCACCCGTTTAGCCGAAGAGGTGGAGCGGCTGACTCGAGATTCCGTCTGGGAACCAAACCCGCTCCCGCCGTTACCTTTACCATGGACCATTTCTGCATTTTACTTGTCCTAGTCTGCACAGCTAACTAGCAGGCATGTATCATACATTTAATATGAAACATGACATCTTATGTTTATAGACATACGCACCGCGGGTGCTAAAATATTAATTCGGATAGACCGATGAGCAGGGCTTGTGCGATTATGATTTTTGCTCGGTTCTTTGTTGCAAATGATGTTTTCAGTGCCGTATTTCATTTTCCTTCCAGGGCAACATTTCTAGTTATTACGTAGACCGCTATGGATTCAGCCCCGAGTGCAAGCTTGTGGCCTTCACGGGTGATAATCCTGGTAAGATATACATTAGACCTTCATTTTGCGTTTAGTTTCTCAGAAGTCTCCGTAATTGAATGGGTTGGTTCAATGACCCTTCGAGGAGGAGGTGGGCCAGCATCCCACCCTTGAAGACATCCAGGAAGTGGTCGTGCAGCGGAAACAGCGGCCACTACTCAAGGAACTGTGGCTGAATAACCCCGTAGGTGTCCCTGAGAAGGGATGTTGGGGGGGGGGGGTATCGTAAGGGTCAGGGTCAATCGCAGTATTGAGGGAATGGGCTGATTGGTTGTATATGCAGGACACTTTAACCACCTTTGGTCATATCAATGGGAGAAGGAAGGGAGAGTGGAGCCATGTCCCCGGGGTAACCCCCTACTCTTTGCGAAGAAAGACATGTGATCTTTATCCTGCGACCGCATAATTCAATGGGGGACCTCCCTGGTGTAGCGGTTAGCGCATAACACTGCGAATCAATAGAGTTCTGGGTTCCAAGCCGGGCTCTGGCACCTAATCTGAGGCGTCCAGGGAGGTGCCTTCGCCAAGTTCAGCCCTTGTGTGCGCAAAAGCCACCTAAATCATCAATTAATTTCATTTCTGTAACCGGGGGTTCAGAGCTCTAATCGCCGGTTCCTGGCAATTTTGGTTGCGTTACCGGATTTAGCTCATGTATATTAGTACAAGCAAGCAACAAGAAGGACATGGAATTTTTATCCTGCAACCATACAGACATGACCTCAGCGGGGCGCGAACCACCGATCCACGTGCCGTTAGGCTCTCAAGTGGCCAGAGGGCTCAATGCGAGCGCTCTAATCCACAACTATCGGGCGGCACTCATGTCGCCCTCGATAAAAGATCGTGTTACGGAGGGATATATGAGGGAGGGATATGGATATGTATGCTCGTTGATTGGTTGTGTATTCAGGACGCTTTAAACACTTTTGGTCATATCGCGTCAATGAGAAAAGGAAGGGAGAGTGGAGCCATGTCCCCGGGGGGAACCCCCTACTCTATGCAAAGGACATGGGATCTTTATCCTGCGACGACACAGACATGGCTAAAGCGGGGCGCGAACCACCGATCTACGTGCCGTTGGGCTCTCAGGTAGCCAAAGCGCTCAATGCGAGCGATCTAACCCACTGAGCTATCGGGCGGCCCCTGTATCGTCCCTCGACAAAAGATCATAATAACGAGAAATATAATATGTATGTGTCTGGATGTCGCCATTCCCTTTTGTTAATGGTCAAGGGCCTATTTCACGAACATAGTTTAGCCGGCCAGTTTAATCATTTACACAATAACATGAGTCGACTAAGTTGACTAAACAGCGTTCGTGAAATCCGCCACATGGGTACGCAGCCGTAGTTCAGAGCCAGCGTATGCGACTGCAGACTAATTGGTGGCGGGTTCAAAGTTTGAACTTCAAACGGTCTGTGTAGGAGGCCATTGCATCCCGTCATATCATTAGTCCAGGGGTTCCTTAGCCTGGTTTTACCCATGTATACACAAAGGTGCCTCACCCATATTTTCATCTATATTTTCAGATGATGAGTTTTGGTAAAAAAAATTTCAATATGTATGGTAATTAACTATGGTAATAGTTGGTCGTTGGAAGTCATAATATACTAAAATAAATGAAAAAAATGCGTTTTGTATTATTGTCAGCATCCTTGGCTGGTATGAGGCTCCAAGAAGGCGACATAGTGGTAAGCAACATGAGAACAACTCGAGACTTGCTATCTATAGCTTGAGAAAACTGTGTACAGTGTAAGCTCATTCAACTGATCAACTCATTTGAATCGGTCTTCCTTATGACACAATTAGAGCTGTGCCCATCGCGAGAACACATTTCTTTACTATTTATCTTTTCAGAATTTATCTGCACTTCGAAATACACTGTACGTGTAAAACTGCATATTTGTATACGTTTCATGGTTCGTAGACACAGTGTGATCATTCATTGTTCCCTTTATTACTGGGTCCACTGTCCGAAAGGTACGAAATTAAGATTATTAATATTATAATTGCGCGTGTTCTATCCCCATTAGGTCAGTCTTGGAACTAGTGACACCATCATATTGTGGCTGGTGGCCCCGAAGCCCGCTCTGGAGGGTCACATCTTTGTCAACCCTGTCGATACGAAAGCCTACATGGCCATTATATGGTTAGTAGAGTATTTGCTTCCACCTGCGGCACGTACGTTAAGTACATACATGTAGTTCATTATATTTATTTGAATACATGGATAACTTCTGCTCAAGAGAGCAGAATCTGTTTCATACAAAATTCGAAAAACACGATCTTTATACGAAGATGACACTTTCGAGCGTATCAAGAATTCCAGGCTATCGGGCAAATCTCCGTAACAGGTACTCTATGATAATACTCTATGATAGCCGAAGTTGCGCAAGATTGTTATAAAACATATATTGTTGATTCAGGGGAACATGGCTTTTATTTCATTACGACTCCAGCTTCAAGAATGGTTCGCTAACGAGAGAACGGCTCAGGGACAAGTGCGCTGAGGGATCATGGTCCAAGTTCAACGACCTCCTGGAAGCGTCTCCTCGGGGTAACCATGACAACATCGGTGTCTTCTTCGACGTGCAGGAAATCACACCGAATGCGCAAGGCGTGCGATTCGTCAACTGTGATGGCAACCAAGTGAGTGGATCGCAACTAAACACAACTAAATTGTCATAAAATGTTTTAATCATGTCAAGCATTGGACTATGGATGCCGCAGTTGATTCGAGGGCTATCGTTTCTCACATATATGACTGCTTGTATTATGTTATCTTTATGTTAGAGATAAGCCGAAACGGAGTTTCTGGCTGATCACAATTTCCTGTCACTTATATATTTTACACTATATTAAACAACTTAAAATAACGTCGAAGACATTATCTAGGATATAATTGAGGATGATCTTTATGTTAGAAATAAGCTGAAACGGAGTTTCTGGCTGATCACAATTTTCTGTCAATTATATATTTTACATTATGTTACACAATTTAAAATAACGTCCAAGACATTATCTCGGATATAATTAAGTGATCTTACACAATATATAACGTCGTAGCCATTAAATAATTATGGGCTCAGAGAAATATGTGTTTTGGGCACAGGTTCCGTCGTTCGAGCGCGCCTATGAAGTGCGATCCCTCGTTGAAGGACAATTCATGGCAAAACGCGTTCACGCAGAAAACTTAGGATACGCGATAGGTGAGATTTCCTATTGAAACCGCTTCTCTTCTAGACCCCATTTGTAATTTGAGCTATGAAAGTTGCACCAGAAATTGGTAAAAAACAGGTACTGGTATATAAAGCGGCGTCATTCTCTATTATAAATATATTTAATTAGTTGTCCATTGTCTTGTGCCCTACAGTAGGATGTCGGCGAGTAATTTGATAATGATTCAACTTCAAGTATAGCCATAGAAATGTGAATAAAGATACCATGAAATATATCTGCTTCTCTTCCCCATATCCTTTGACATTACGGCTGCTTGCACAGATCTGTGTCTTATCTTCATTGTTTGTAGTTTAAAGTAGTGAAATATACCCTTATGTTGCCAAGCCAATAACGATGGTAATGTTAAAGTTAATGTTATTAATTCTTATAGGTCCAAAGACAAGAATCTTGGCGACTGGTGGTGCCTCCGCCAACAAAACTATTCTACAGGTAAATACACGTAGCACAACCGACAGAACTATTCTGCAAGTAAATATGTAGTATCTCGGTACCGGTCTGATGCGACATAAATAGACCGAAAACAACCTGCGCCAACGGGATTATCCCTTTGGCGCATCGCGTTTGACGTTACGCTCCGAACGTCCTGGGAAGCGAGAGGTCGGTGGTTCGAGCCCGAGCCGGGAACCAAAAACTTTCCGGGTCAGTTCCTGACCCTTGATCCCCGAATACAGGGGTAGGTCCTTGGAGGGGTCCACGGAGGGCCGGGCCGAGAGATATCACAAATACACGTAGCCACAACGACAAAACTATGCTACATGTAAATACACGTAGGCAAACGGACAAAACTGTTCAGCAGGTAAATACACGTAGGCAAACGGACAAAACTGTTCAGCAGGTAAATACACGTAGAAGCTATTTGACAGGTTCATATGCGCAGTAAACAAACGCAAGCATTTTCGTCACAGTAGTCAGGTAGTCTGAATGCAATATATGTGACATATTTACATATACTAACCCGTTGTCCATACGACATTGGATTCATTATCATGGTGTGAATATTCGCTTTGTCTGCCTTCTCCCCACACTTCTATCGCGATCAGAGATTGATTTGGTCGATGTCTGCCAACACAAGCGGTTCATACTTGGGTCCCTACCCCTAGTGTAGTAAGAAGTTTTCGCAACAAAATCGAAAGCACCTTTATCATGATCACAAACAGATTTGGTCGAGTTTCTGTCGTAGGATTTATATTCAGGACGCTTTTTTCTGGTCATATCACGTCAATGGGAGAAGGGAGGGAGAGTGGAGCCATGTCCCCGGGGGTAACCCCCTACTCTTTACGAAAAAGGAATATGGGATCATTATCCTGCGACCACACAGACATGGCCACAGCGGCACACAAACCACCGATCCACGTTGCGTTAGGCTCTCATGTGGCCATTTCGAGTTATGTCGAGTATGTGAGATTATCTTTGAGTCTTTGTCTTCGCAGGTCCTCTCCGATGTATTCAACGCCCCGGTTTACGTCCAAGACGTTGCAAATTCCGCCGCTTTGGGTTGTGCGTACAGAGCTAAGCACGGTAAGTGCTTCATGTTTTACCTTCTATTATTCATGTGTAACTTTACTTCGGACCCAAGACGCAAGTCTTATGCTAGCATAGTATAAAAGAGGCAGACCACAAATGATGGTGCAGCAAACTGGTAGCTGTCAAATCAAAACTGAAAAAAGTATCCCAAATTTTATTATTAGTCCCCGTTGATTGAAAATATATCCCTCGGCGTAGGTTATAGAGCGCACACAAGCAGTCATCGTGTTTCTACCTCAATAGCCTCCTGCATTGACATAGTGTGGTTTTGTCTGGGTATATATATATTCTTTTAAACCTCTGTTGCCTTGTAATGCGTAGTGGTTTGTATGCCCCGGGAGGCCGGCCCCGGGAGTGCCGTAGAACCGCCGCACACCGCATGAATACGCAACTACGGTTCTACGGTAGTCTAGGGATGTCGGCTTACATGATGTCATCAATGCGTTCCGTACATTCAGACATCATTTCATCATTAGTGCTCTTCAACAATCCGTCGCTTGCGCATCCGTCATTGTTGATGATATAACTATTATTACCACGGACCTAAGAGTGAGCAATGACGCCATGTTATTCAATCATGGCTTAAAGTGTCATCTTCAAACAAACACAAATAGCCCACCCTGATCTCCAGCTTTCAATTTTCTGATTGGAAATTATATTATCACGTGCTATTTGAAAGATGTAGATATATACTGTGGCGGGCAATATTTTAAAGCTGATGATACATCAATATTTCACCTAACCAACCAACAACCGTTATCGTGTTTTGATGCAGCGCAATGGCCGACGCTACGACATTTTAGTTGTCGCTGTGGGTTTATGGCACAATTTTCACAAGTGTCACACCCCGATCTCCTGCTTTCAATTGTCTGATTGGAAATTATATTATCACGTGCTATTTGAAAGATGTGGATATATACTGTGGAAGGGGGGGGGAGTCAATATTTTAAATCAGATGATACACCAATATTTCACCAAACCAACCAACCACCGTTATCGTGTTTTCATAACATACAATTAATGGCCGACGTTACGACATTTTAGTTGTCGCTGTGGGTTTATGACATAATTTTCACAGTATCACACCCCGATCTCCTGCTTTCAATTTTCTGATTGGAAATTATATTATCACGTGCTATTTGAAAGATGTGGATATATACTGTGGAGGGGGGGGGGGTCAATATTTTAAAGCAGATGATACACCAATATTTCACCTAACCAACCAACCACCGTTATCGTGTTTTCATGACATACAATTAATGGCCGACGTTACGACATTTTAGTTGTCGCTGTGGTTTTATGGCATAATTGTCTAGTGTACGTAATTATCGGTTGCATGTAAATGTACCTGTTTTATCATGTTTACTGATAAGACAAAGATGAAAACGTAAAAACTCACTCCGTCCACCTTTCCACGCAGGACTCCTACGAAGCAGCCAAGTTACATTCGCAGAAGTGGTTAGCGAGGCCACGGAATTTGTGTGTGCAACGACACCAAACCCCGACTCGGAAAAGGTGCAACTGCAAAGCTATATATCTCTTAATGTATTCAGAATTACATATTCAAAAGGTTTCCTTCTAACGGTATTTTCTTTGCAAGACAGTGTTAAAATAAAATGCAGAATATTTCTTTGTGATGGTTACTACTGCTGTACTTGCCTGCTCCCAAGTTGCTTCTAATCTTACATTAGGAATAATTAGGAATAATAGAAAAAAAAAATCTTTGTGTTTTAGAGTGTTTGTTTCTATTACAAACCTTTATTATTTCTCGTGAATATGAATAGCTGGAAATGTATTTATCATTGCTTTTCGCAGATATACGGACCTCTACTGGAACGTTACCGGGCGCTGGAGGAACAATTAGTCAGGGAACAGCATGCCTGAGGGAGTGTCGCAGAACAGCATGCCTGAGGGAGTGTCGCACAACAGAATGCCTGAGGGAGTGTCGCAGAACAGAATGCCTGAGAAAGTGTCTCACAAAAGATTGCCTGAGGGAGTGTCGCAGAACAAAATGCCTAAGGGGTGTCGCTAAAAAGAATGCCTGAGGGAGTGTTGCAGAATAGAATGCCTGAGGGAGTGTCTCAGAACAGAATGCCTGAGAGAGTGTCGCACAACAGAATGCCAGAGGGGGTGTAGCTGAACAGAATTCTTGAGGAAGTGCCTCACAAATGATTGCCTGAGGGAGTGTCGCAGAACAAAATGCCCGATGGAGTGTCGCGGAACAGAATGTTTGAGGGATTGTCGCAGAACAGAATGCATGAGGGAGTGTCGCAAAACAGAACGCCTGAGTGAGTGTCTCAGAACAGGATGCCTAAAGGAGTGTCGCCGAACAGAATGCCTGAGGGAGTGTCGCCGAACAGAATGTCTGAGGGAGTGTCGCCGAATAGAATGCCTGAGGGAGTGTCGCCGAACAGAATGTCTGAGGGAGTGTCGCCGAATAGAATGCCTGAGGAAGTGTCTCCGAACAGTATGCCAGAGGGAGTGTCTCAGAACAGGATGCCTAAGGGGGCGTAGCTGAACAGCATGCTTGAGGGGGTGTCTCATAAAAGATTGCTTGAGGGAGTGTCGCCGAATAGAATGCCTGAGGGAGTGTCGCAGCCCAGCATGCCTGAGGGAGTGTCTCAGAAAAGAATGCCTAAGGGGTTGTAGCAGAACAGAAAGCTTGAAGGAGTGTCTCACAAAAGATTGCCTGAGGGCGTGTCGTTGAACAGAATGCCTTAGGGAGTGTCGCAGAACAGAATGCCTGAGGGAGCGTCTCAGAACCAAATGCCTGCAGGAGTGTCGTCTGATGTTGGCAGGGACCAAAATTATGGATGATGTGTCAGGGTGGTGAATGTTCCAGTGTTTGAAGGTCATATGGAGCTTATATGGATGACGGTTTCAGTTTCCGATGAAGTTTTAAATATTCATGAGGTAATATTTACATAAATCTGCATGTGTAACGTTGTCTGCCAACAATAGAATTCTGTAATGAGTGTCGTTAGTTTTTGATGGTGCTATATGGGTATTAACCCGACATGGGTATATTATTAATATACGTGCCTCTCTCTTTGTCAGGTGTACCAATTATGCCAGTTTTTATTTGTAGGGGCTTAGTGGTTCGTCTCGTCAATGTGCGTTTGCTAGAGGCCATTTTGTGCAAATGTCTTAATATATTTTGCAGGATAAACATCGTACAGTAAATAAGGTATGGTCATTCGAATAGAGTAGGGCGTCCGCCCTTCCATACCAAGGACTAAGTTCATTTGTTCCTTCATATTGTCGCGTTATCCCTATGGCCTTCCTTAAATTTGAACGTCTTACTGTGTAAAATCCACTTCCATTGTTCTAGCTCGCACCGCTTTATTTTCTGTGATGTAATGTGGAAGTTTTAATCGATCATTAGTTGGGAAAAGATATCCAAAACACGTGTCTATATAGTTGTGAACTTTCCGCCTTGAATAAATTATAGTGCATGCGTACCGGACAAAAAACCGAACTGAAATTAGAGTTTTTCATTTTATTTGGAATAAAAATAATCCCCGAGGGAGTAACACGTTAAAGGGACTTTTAATATTTAATTGTCACCTTTAATAGTGTCAATATTGTAAAAAAAAAGAAATTTTTCGAGGTGATTTTTTTTTCCTCGCATGAAACGTCTGTATGCAAACTCACTTTACTTTTAATGTTAAACGATATTTAAGAGACCACAATTTTCGTCCAGCTCGTGCGGTGGTAAGCCATATTAATATTCTTTCTCAACAAAGATCTATTTTCTGTTAGTATTAGTTGTTGGATACACATATTTTATCACACAGATGAAGTTCGATAATGTTCATGATGCCTTCGTGCACTCTCGCTCTGAGAACGACGTCACAGTGTTAATGATACAATGATAACAAGTTACAACGCGTGCCTCAAAGCACCGTTAACTATACTACACTACCCTCACAGACCTGTTATGAAACTCACACAGAACAAGGAATCGCTTTTCGTGGAAAGGGTACAGATCCTCATAAAAACGGGTGCACCATTCACTTTCCGCCCACCAGCCGTTGAACCAGAGTGTCCTTCATCTGCTTGGTCAACTTCTCCAGCTGTTCTATCTTCACCCTAAGCTCCGCATTCGACCGCTCCAGCTCAACTGTCTGGTCTTCCATGTGGACAAACTTCTGTTTCCTCGTCTCCCGGGACCTCTTCGAGGCTATGTTGTTCTTCACCCGGCGTTCCTTGTATTTCGATAATGGCTGGGTGGTTTCTGAAGTTGAAGTGACCTCTTCGTCTTCCACGCTGACACTGCCAACGGACTCGGTCACTGATGTCAGTCGCGACCTCTTCCTGCCTCGCTTGCCCTTCGACGTGTAGTCGCAGTGATCAGGGTTGGTGGAGGGAGTGACCGCGTCGAACGGAAAAGCCTGACTGGCTGTTCTCTTCCCTGCCGTTACTCCCTCCGCCACTTGGGATGCATCAAAAGTGGGTGGAGTCTCCAAAAGGGTATCCACATCCATGGGATGATCCTATAAAAGAAATCCAGAATATAAAGTTTTTTTTTTTATTTAAATCTCAATTTACAATCATTTGTACACGTCACAGTAAACAATAGGACTATCCGGCAAAGTTTGTTTTCCCAAGGGGAAAAAATCCTTTAGTTTATGAGAATGGTCACTGAACTTATTATACGGTACATAATAAATATATATATGATGTCATCATAGCCTTGAAAAGATACCTTCATAATACAACCCTATGAAGATCAGAATCATCAAGTGCAATGTTAGTAACATCAGTAACAAATAAAACCATTAACATGTGCTTAAGTGAAGTCCCTTCCAAAATCACGACCTCAAAGGATGCTTACCCCCATCAGGTACGAGAGGTCGGTAAAGACCTCCAAGAAATCGCTGTTAGTTGCCATGGAGACGAGTGGGTCCTCTGTGACGTCGGCGGCAGCCGCGCCCGGAGCCAAGATTCCGTCCCCGGCGCCAAACAGACTTCCGCTGTCGAACTTGTCCAGCGACGACAGGATGTCGAACGCGCTGACGGCGTTGCTGGACAAGGACTCAGCGGAGGTCATGGCGGTGACCTCCTCAAAGACGGGCGAGGCGAGGTCTGCTGACTGGAGCAGCAGGCCACCGCTCTCACTCGCAACTTCTGTAATGAACCAGGAGTAAAAACAAATGAAAAATTAGGGCTTTTGCTTCACACGCGATTTAATGTTGAGCATCTATATATCGATCACCCACACATAAGTTTATGAGCCCTCCTCACTTAAAACTGTAAACAAATGATGTTAAGTTCAGCAGAAGGTCTGAAAAGTAAAAATTCAGCCAAAACAAAGTTGGGGACTCAATCAAAGCATGCAACCGGCTATTGTGGCCTTCAGGCAAGTGTATACGTAATAAATCTTACCCCTGTGACATCCCTCCACCCTACGATTACATCAAGAAAGTTAGATGTGGAAACAATGAAAGATATGGGAATCCAACATTGCACAAAATCAATACCTCTATGCTATACCATGCTCTGGACCTATCCTCAACTTGATCTATCCTCAAGTCCGGTGTGCAGGTCTCCAGATACGACATTTATATCTAACTAGTCCATTTTCAGGATTTTGCTGTTTTTGCAGCTACATGGTTTGTATGTTAGCGCCTTGGCATCAGTGTAGAAGTGCCTGTAGCACTATGTCGCCCTGGATGCTAAATACTAGGGCTGATGCAATGCCAATGAAAGCCAACTGTCGCGCTATTGGCCAAGCCAGCTAGCTCATTATATATTCATGATATTGCCACATTATTTCGCAAGACCCCAAGTGGCTGCATGTGTCCAAGTAGTTCTGGCAGGCAGGAGTTCTGGCAAGCCCCTTATAAAGGCTTCTGCAAGCTTCCAGCACAAGTTAGTGGTTGAAACCACGTCAGCTATTTGTCATGGCCACAACAGTCTTCATTGTGCATAGCTATGCAGATATCCAGAGGGAGGTTGACTCATAAATCTCTCCATGTCTGCTCGCAATCTACACTGAGGCTGAGTCTGGCCCACTCCTTTTTTGGTCATCAACGTGTATTGCAAAAGGTAAAGTGCTGACCTGGCACATTGGCTGTGGCAGGTACGACTGTCCTTAGCTGTGGCTGCACACAGCATTTATTGATTTAGCCATGGAGGCCTTGGTTGCCAAGGTAAACATACTTGGGTATCTATGAGTGGTATTGACTAATACACTCGAGGTCAGAGGGGCAGCAACAAGAAGTGTACACCTCTGACACATATAGCTCACGGTGATACAGGTTATAAATATGTTGTGACCACACATTGACCTTTAAAGCCACTAAAAATAAATAAATATGAGACAGACTTCAATTTGCTTTGATCAGTCAGAAAAGAAACTTACATAATAATTATAATTGGAATGTTCTCATCAGCACTTACCTTGGTTAAATGGGCCACTCATCTTCTGGATTGAACGCATCGCACTGCAGGAGGCCTTTGGAGCCTCCAGTCCAATTGTCATACTCTCCATCGTGTCCGATTCCGAGGCAATGGACAAGCTCATCCAGGGATCTGGGAGCGTCCAGTCTGTCGGGGGTGGAGGGAACTTGCTGTTGTCCGGCCATTCTGCTAAGATGTCTTCCAAAGAAGGCAATGGGTCTGTTGATATGTTTACGAGACCCCTGGTCCTTTTCTGATGTGTGTTTGCGCCAGTTCAAGAAGGGAAATCCCTTAACACTTGTTTTCACCCCTCCTCCAGATGTAATCCACGCACACCTTCCTTCTCACCCTGTGGCATGAAGAAAAAAAATTATTCATTGTAAGGCATTACATCACAATTTTATATGTATGGTTTTGTGACACCCTGTATGAATGCCCTTAGATTCAATACGGGGGCCCGCCCCAGCATTGATTATGTGCTCAACAAGAGGACCCCCACATCTCCAAAAATCTACCTCCTATATAACTCAAACAGAAATTTCACCCCTGACAGACTTCACAATCTGTAAAAGGAAATCCTGTATTTAGGTCATTATTGCAATAATAAAAAAGACTGTCAAGTGTATCTTGTGTAGTTATATGTCATCAAAAGTTTCTCATTGTTCCCCATGTTAAAACCAACAAGATCAGATAATGTATGATAAATATATAATGTTTAAAAATTAATGATGATTCTCTCTCTCTCTCATCTGGTAAATTTCTGAAAAAAAAAGGAAGTTGAAAAAAACTTGATAACCTAGATTATTGGTAAACATGTCAACCCTGGACCCTGAAGAACCCAGGCCTTGCTACCGATTGGTAGCGCTCAGTAGCGAGGCCTGGTTTCTTCACAGCTTGTTTACCCTCTTCTTTCCCATCTAGCTTCTTCATAATTGTATGAACTGTCTTGGTGTCAACATCTGTGTTAACGTAAGGCAGTGGATATTTGACTGTGACAGGCTACTGATGGTGTGGGGCTTCAATGCTGGGGCATTGCACTGAGACACGGCTGGCAAAATAGGGTATTTTCTTATTTTATCGTCATGTTTCAATGCTGCATCAGCAGGTTACAATGCTGGGTCATTGAAGAAGAAAGAGATGCATGCAGTCAGCAAAATAAGGTGTTTCACTATTTAACCGGCAGGTTTCAATACTCTGAGACATGGCCAGCAAGATAGGGTGTTTCGATAAATTCTGTGGATGGGAAATACAGGTCTTGGGCATGTTGGGTGCAGAAGTATCTGCTGTCACCAGACAAATGTCCAACCTTCCCTTCCAACAGTTCAGTTGGGGAGGGGGAAGGGGGGGCTGTATAACTACATTCAATGCCGGGGTATTTGGTTGAGCCAATAGATAAGTATATTATTGCCAGCCATGTCTCTAGTGCAATATGCATTGAAGCCTGCTGGTAAAATAAATAACACTGAACCGTCCATGACCAGTGTGGCATGCGGAAGTGTCCCCCATGTGCAGCTGTCCCCCTATATACAAAATACATGATATTGAGACCCTCTCCACTCCATGCGTTCGTACAGTGCCATTATGATAGATACGGGGGAGGGATCGACATCTCTATATACAGGACAATCCTATACCGCCAATATAGTGATATCATGAACAACAGCCAATCAATAGCCTCACATAATCGGTAGCCAGTCACGGTCAAATATATACATAATTATGCCATTACAAATACTTAAAAATTGATTTCTAGCAAATATGTAACTAAAATAAGCTTACAAGGTTTCTCTATTCAATTTTTATAAGCTTATATGTCAACCCTCAGCCTCACACTAAGTCACAGGTCAGAAGCATGGATCGTTGGTTCACGCCCCACTGGTGGCCAGGTCTGTGTGGTCGCAGGATAAAGATCCCATGTGATGTCCTTCTTCGCAAAGAGTAGGGGGTTACCCCGGGGACATGGCTCTGCTCTTTCCACTCATCCCGACATCCCTGGTCACTGACACTGGCTTGCTGTCAGTGTCAGCCATTATTTTCCGCCAAAATTGTGATGCAAGAAAGGATCAACACACTTGACAGAAAGTCTGACAGAAAAGAACAGGAAGTACACGGACAGGAGGGGTACCTTTTTGGGGTAGACACCCGCTCCGGCTGGTAACCAACTTCTTGTCTTTCTCTTGTCTCAGCTTCTGTCCTCTGTCCTCGACAGGGCAAGCTTTCCTTCTTATGGTGCAATACCCTGTTGCCCTACGTCATTTTTGACCAATCAGCTTTCACATCCGCTGCTATTTTTAGACTCTACAAGCCTGGACAACCAAGCAGGGTTTGTTTGGCTGTTGAATACGTCGGAGGTCCCCCCGACGAATGACAAAGATAATTTTACCGTTTATCTATTTTCTTTCCCAAAGAGTTCTATTTAACGACATTTTTATATTGCCAATAGATATAAAATTGTCATGTTTTGAAAATAAGTATTGAGAATTGAAGTTTTAAGTGACAATATTCTTGATAAATATCAAGTTGTGCAATAACTTTGCCTATATATTCGGAGTTACAGATAGTCATTGGAACAGCACATATAGGGCTGAAATAGTGGGTGTGCCAAACAACAAAGAGGCGTGTGGCGACGGCGAGTTCCAGCACATCGTCTTGTATCTCATGATCTGGCAGAGGGCCACGGGGTTTGGACTGGTGACCCTAGGTTGTGAGTCGCAAGTCCCCAGCCTCTTTAGTGTTTATCAGACGGACCATTTGATATCCACGGTGGGAGGGGGGTTATTGTGTCTCTGAATTTTGCTTTGCTTAATAAGTTACAAAAATAAAAAAATATCCTCTCTTTCTTAAAAAAAAAATCACGCCCTCGTATTGTTAAACTGAATATATTTTGCAGATAAAGGAGAAAAAATGAAGCAAGAATACAAAAATAATTCTGACCTCCCCATGGCCAAAACTTGTCGTCTTGCTCTCGTCGAATGAACCCAAACGCAGTTTTTGGCCTCCACCCCAAAACCATAGCCCAGCCCCCATGCATGGATATCAAATGGTCTCTCGATCCCTAAGCCATATGGCTTATTTTACCCCGGCCACTTCGCAAAATATTCCTATGTGGAACAACAACAAATGTGGACATGGGTGTGTCATATATGCGGCAGAGAAAGCAACTCTGCATAATTAGTCAGGCTGGTCACCTGTGGTCTTGGCTTCAGGCCATATAAGGCTCGCATGGCCGGGAAAGTCATACCTTATAGGGGGGATACTTAAAACATTGCAGTGGGCGGGGGGCAGGTTCCTCTCGTGGGGGCGTTTTACGGCCAAAATCCCCTCGGTATTTTTCGCGGCAACCCGCTCTATGAACGCACATTTAGAGCCCCCCCACCCCCGTCGAAAGTTTTCAAATATCCGCTCTATAGGGGTCATCACAAATGTCCGCTCCCTCAAACATCAAGGGGCACCCGCGGAAGCCCCCCACCAGATTCGTATAACAGTGCCCCCTGGCTTTGACCGTGGAGACCACTTCGGCAGCACGTACGGCCGTACATGCGTACACCGACCCCTGCCCCAGCCAGCCAGTGTTGGCCGTGAGTGTGTGCGTTCGTTCTGTGTCCCACTACAGGCCACCGCTGAAACTTTCTGGCCCTTTGCCAATCCACGTATATATATATATATATACCTGTCCAAAAAGTAGGCGCTTGCAGTTATACATATTCATGAGCCCTGCATTGCAAGGCCTCAATGGGGTGGGGGGCAATGGAATGCTTAAACTTACCCCTTGTGCACTAAGCTGTGCCTGAGCTTTCTAACACACGACATGTGTCTGGCAACGTATTGTCCTTTTAATGTCATTCAACAAGCTTAAAGTTGCATGTCGAGCTCTTTCCCGCAAAAACTAATGAGGTCAAAATACATATAAGAATCAGTCCTTGAATCATTCAAAACTTCTTTTATCTATACTCCACCCATACCAGACTGCCAAATAGTGTCTCTTAGCCTTGCCCGTGATATCAATTTACCAAAAGTTTTCATTTTAGTGGTGAACGTCATCAGTTTGTGTGCTTCGCGATGCTTTGATATAAGTAGCAGTGCCGCGACCGAGTTCTGTGGTGTCCCGGGATAGACACGTTTGCCACACCACAGCCGAAACGGCGATGTTTATCAGGTTTCTGAATTTATAGAATGAAACAACCGAGTTTTCTGCAAATTTTGATATAAATTTCGCCTAGGCTTAATTTTGGCGGGAAAGAACTCCACATGCAACTTTAAAGAGCTGGGAGGCGGCAGTGAAGACAATTTGTCAGATAGTGAGGCTCCAATACATGTATTTTTTTTTCTTTGTACACTTGCTACGGGTTAGTTTATGAAATATTTGAAATTCACGGTCTGGGA
The DNA here is from genome assembly GCA_964019135.1 of Arenicola marina. Classification (NCBI taxonomy): domain Eukaryota; kingdom Metazoa; phylum Annelida; class Polychaeta; family Arenicolidae; genus Arenicola; species Arenicola marina. The sequence continues at coordinate 30,218,211 of OZ025263.1, forward strand.
TGCGCACACAAGCAAAAGTTGTTTTGGTTAATTTAGCCATATTGATTTAAACGTTGATGTAAATTAAATCCGGCATTTTTTTAAAATTTAGTTTGTAGCATTTCGGACTTGGCGGGAATTACCTGAAACAGTTAACTTTAAATGTATTTATCCACTTTTCTTGTCACTTGACCCTTTCGACACAGGAACAAATGTCATTGTGTGGATTTCGTGTTTACATATTTATTGTACAATTAATACAGTTTACAGTTCAAACAAACAGTTGAAAATAATATTACGACATTTCAGCTTATGTACACTAGAAGCAGCACTGTGACATCAGCATTGATGGTTGGTTGGTTGTATATTCAGGACGCCTTAACCACTTTTGGTCATATCGCGTCGCGTCAATTGGAGAAAAAAGGGAAGAGCGGAGCCATATCCCCGGGGTAACCCCCACTCTTTGTGAAGGACATGGAATCTTGATCTTGCGACCACACAGACAAGACCAAAGCGGGGCTTGAACCACCGATACACGTACCGTTTGGCTCTCAGGTGGTCAGAGCACTCAACGCGAGCGCTCCAACTCACTGAGCTATCGAGGCAGCCAATGGTATTTTGGAGTTTCGTACCTGCGTCCAGCGTGCACGGTTAGCGCTCCGAATAAGGGGCGGTCGTTACGGAACAAGGATAGAAGGGGGTGTGACGGGGGGGCAGATTAAATAATGATCGAATGTCCGAACTGTGGCTCATGAATTCATGTCAAATCCCCTGCTGTCAAAAACGACATTCCCGAAAAGCTCCAGATCCTAAAGGAAACAGAGTTCTAAGTTAGAAATACAGTAAATAACTGGTCAATCTGCTCTCTGGCTATTTAGCTGCGAAATTACAAGGTCTTCCTCAACGTATTACCCCACAATAAAATGAAACACCTGGGACAGTTCAGAGATAAAGCTATGCAAATGCACGGCGCTGCCCATAGGTCGATGTAACTATTCATTCCTAAACCAGTTATTATATTTACAGGCACCTCCAGTCACATTCACTTCAGAGCGTCATAGTATAAGAGCAAAAAAAGAGGGCTCCAGAATTCCCCAGCACTTAACAGACTGAATGATAATATTTACAAGTTAGATTATCATGCCAACATTTTTTTATTTCACATCTTCAATTCGCTGTGTATCATAAGACACTAGAAGACATCCCGCTGGCGACGAAGGCTGAAAGGTGGTTCCTCTGAGGGGCAATTATGGAGTATAGTTCATATCCAACTGGAAATCTACGTTTCGTCAAGTCTTTTGTTATGGCACTCATGTAATCAAACATCGATTAGTCGGAGGTTCAGGAAAAAAAACTGAAATCCTCCGTTCCAAAAGTAACCTCATTATTGCCGCAGCCGCGTATAATTTTGTTATCCAGCATTATATATTCATTATTTAGGCGCCGCGTTTTAATTTTTGGTGTGGTCGAAATATGAATATGAGGTAAGCTAGGCACGAAAACCTGGAAAAAACCAGTACAACGTCGAAAGCGTTTGAGGTTAGAAAAAATTATATGGCTATGAGATAACCGATCGCGATGCTTAGGGTTTGTAGACTCCGCGTACACCGGACACGGTAGAGTGTGACCCATAGCGTATGAACCTGGCTTTCAAGCTGTCATTACTTCCAGCCGTATTAGAGCACAATTCAAATGAATTACTTTTATCGATATATGAAGCCACGCAAAATGGTGTCTGGCAGGTATGACAACGATAATTATTCATCAACAGTCATACAAGTATTTTTCAAGTAAGTGGTCTTAAAACCAGGTAAACGGGTGAGAGTTATAGCAATTGTAACGGGCCGTGCATGTCACCGGCAGACCCCTTGACAGGACTGGTCTTCGGTTCTACAATTTCAAGTCTGACCCATATCCATGTTCACGAAGAATAAAAGGAATCACCCGGTCATAGACAAATCAAAGTTGCGAGCCACATCTACGTGCACGACGGCCAATTGAGCCAAGAAACCTCCCATAACCAATAAAAGCCCCAATTTCAGTTTGAACCCATGACCGCAGTCAGCTAAAAATTATTATTTTGGGGTGGCGAGAATCTGGATCCGAACAGATTTTGATTTGATTTGATTTGGGGTTGATTGGGGTTTGATCAGTCTGTCGTGCGCCTAAGACTACATCGTGGCATTACAAACACCCCCACCTCCCCAGAAACATCAGACCATTGATCCGAAAGAACAGTTACCCCTCGGTGACCAGCCTGGTGACTCGATAAAGTCAGTGACGTCATTCACTCAGTGCGCATCTTCGTTTGTGAAATATCCTGGGACCCCATCGGAATACTTGTAAACATTTCCTGCAGCAAAATGCAATGGAAAACAAATTCACCTAAGTTGAAAGAGTTGAAGCTTTCATGCAGATATATATATACTAGAAAGAGGAATTAGCCAGAAAGAAGGCCAACAGAGCCGAATCAGGGGATACGCCATATTACCATGTCACAAGTACGGATTCGCCAAGATTTTCAGTGATTCACGGAAGAAAGCATCCTCGCCCCGTTTTTGGTGTAGGACAGAATGGTTCAATAGCTTTGTACTCTAGACACTATACAGTTATTTATTTACCACATATATCTATATATTTATATAAAAACATAAATTGAGGTACCATAACACACAAGTAAATTGGACATGCGCTTTAAACTTATACCCACTTTTTCCTGTCACTTAGCACCATTTTCCGCGTCGCCCAGTATTAACCAATACAGCAGCTGAATCGGTCAGAGAAGGTGGTACAAATAAATACCAAATAATCCCGGACATTTTCCTCAAAGAGAAAACATATTCACGTACCAAAGGATAACTTCATCAAAAATGAAAATTGAGGTAATTGATACATTTCATACATTTTAAGCTTTAAATCCTTCTCGTAATACGACTTCAAAAGCACTTCTAGTTGGGTTTCATTTTTCCTTGTACCAACTATGTAACGGGATGAATATATATATATATATATATATATATACCGCTTCTTAGTCCTAAGGTCTGCAGAACAATTATCCCAGGTAACCCAGATAGTTTAGTCTTAAAAACCCTTTGTGCACGACAGTTTCCAGTCTCCCTGATTTGGTCAAATGCCCTGTACCGCACTATCCATTGGTAAATCGATCAACGGGAGTTACTCTACTAGCATTATATACACAGACAGTAACATCTATAACCGTATTCATAAAGTAGTTACCAATTTCTTTGGTTGCGAATAAAGAGTACCAAGCCCGCCTCCTAAGCGGGCAGATTCTCTGACATACAACACACAGTATCCTCCTCCGCCCTAAAATAGTACCACAAACCATAGAATAGTCAGTCATACACAATCACAACCCAACCCCCATTGCCACCCACCCCGCCCATCCCCCCGACGCACGCACGGGCTCCTCTTCTATACCTGTGATATTTGGGGGATAATAATTCTCCACACTCCATGAACAACCGTCGCAATATCTCAAGAGCGCGATATAGCAAGCGGAGTTTGAGCCAGATCATAGGGGGGGTGGGGGGCATTTAGCAATAAGGTAAAAAGAGTCTCCGCACACCCCGAGCGCCCTCTAGCGAAACGCTCGTATAACAACGAACTGAGGTAACCAATTGGCATCACTTCTTTCTGAATAAATACATAAACGTAGCAGGCAGTTAAAAGTCCCGCCACCAGCACCCACCCCAACCCGCCGCCTTCTCCCCCACCTAACCCCTTTCCCCTCCCACCCTCGCACAATGAGGTCCCATGCCCGGGTCTTTTGACCCGACCCGACCAGACCCCGACCCCGATCCCACCCCAAGAATGAAGCGAGTAATAACATGACTAATGAGACAGATCAAGGATTCTGCCAAGAGCAAAAAAAAAAAAAAAAGAATGAACCTACTCTATATAAGTTAAGTATTCACCAATACATTGCTAGACACAAGCCACAGGTTATGACAAAACTTCACCAAAATGTGCCAGTACTGTACTATATCAGATTACAACGGACTACACACTATATACCGGTAGACATCACATACCGCCCTGGGTGCACTCGCCCTACACCCGACAAAATACTCCACACCTAGTAGATTAAGGATTGAACAACAGATCTGTCGACCGACCACGACGTGCAGCGCTGAACCCGCGCAGTCACTACTCGCGAAGAGCTCGTCCGCATCACTCTATTGTTACGTCACTCTATTGTTAGTGCAGTGGATTTACGGCGAATGCACGTCTGTGTGTATCTCATAAATAGGGGGCGTGGTGAATTCACGCCACTAATCCACTCTTCCACTGGCGAAGCGAATTACCGAACGCAAAGACAACTGATCACGTAATCGAGGTTTGTTTATACTTTAAAAATTCAATTCCCATTCCAACCCCGGTGTTATCATCACGTGACGCGTATAGCCAAGTCGAGGTGAAGAGGAATCTGACCAGATGGCCAACCGGGAACACTGCGTGAGATTATTTCTCATTCTTGAACGATTTCTTCTAAAATACTATTGGTAGTACCGGTAGTTCATATCTATTGATACATGGCAGGTACGCATTTGATATTATATTGATATTTTACTTCTCATTTGGAACACAACTGTGTTGCACAAACATTTGATTTATCAAACGCACACATTTGCAACGCAGTTGTCTACCATAGAAGCAGTATTAGCATCAAAATATAAACGTCATCACCCAGATATACCAACGTATATGGATTGCAGCTTATAGCATAACTACTCGTAAGAAGAAACAGCTGGAAAAGCAAAAAATCTCTTGTCAATTTCTTCACAATCGGCCATGTTGGTATTTGCATGTACCTGCAGGCGTAATGTGCCAATGTTGGCCATGTCAGTCGAGCTGCCATAATGGCACACAGCCTGGGTAATGGGTTGCCTGACAGGCCACACATACAGTCATCGTGTCTGGCAGGGCTGGTAGAAAATCCCAGATCTGCGTAAGGTGCGTGTGTGTATATTTATATATATATATCTGCTGCATAATTACATAACATTTAGTGGAGTACAAGACGTAGCTAATCATTACTGGGAACCAACTCCAGAGACCAAGCTGAGGTATTTTCAAACTTAAAGTGACTAAGGACATCATCAGGCCCAACACATTCGTCTCCTGCAGGACTCACACGCAGTCTATTATAAGAACATGTATTCCCACAGATGGACGAGCACGGGTGAGACAAATATAAGATTAACATCCACAGCGACCGGCGGATGCGGACCTGACTTCGTAATAGCCCGGATAGTTGGGATACATCACACATACATCACGGATTTTGACAACAAAACCTTCACCTATGCCAAGGAGGATAAGGTACCCGATCACCTAGTTGTTTCAGTCATGGTGTGCGACGCGAATGCTATATACGCACGAAATCAAAGAAGAAAAGCAACATTACTTCCACAATCTGCTACAATACTGACACCGTAATAATTCCATATCAATGCATGGATATTCTAAAACGGTAAAGGTATTGGGCATTACTTTAAAAATGTTGCTCCTGCAATGTGTTTAAAGCCCGTTTTACATCGTGAAACAACGTCCCCCTCCTTCCAGGGTGAGATTTTGTTGTCAAATCTAACAATACACCACATGTTACTTCTAATCAAATCTTTGATACCTAATGAAGCAAGTTTCAGCCGATGTTCCTCCGTTGATCATATAGCAATTGGGTCTCCCTGATTTTAATTGATACATTATTTTGTAAACACTTCCAGCGAACTAAACACGGAAAGATAAAAACAACAGATCACGAGGGATAAATCCCTCTCTTTACCCAAAGATTGTTATAACAGAAAGCAGGTTTCAGAATGTCCAGGTGTGGCGGTTAGGCCAGATCAACACACATGCAACATTCGCTCACCGAGAGGCAGCAGCAACCGTTAACCGTTAATGTTAACGGGTCACACGTTCATACGGTAAGCCCAGACGAATAGTTATCAATCGTAAACAATTTAAGGTCATCGCTAAATGGTTAAAAGTGACCAAGTCATTGACCACCTTAGTTTGTAGGAGGACACTTATTTCACAAGATATTAGTTGATCTTGTGAGTCTCCCGGCTAGATGACTGGTTTCGTTGAGACACATTAACCATTAAGTCTGCATGGGACTACTTACTTCTAGAAAATGACGTTCTGGGCATATGGAGTCAACAGCGCAGGAGATTTTCATTACACTGTTTTTGCGCTAACAATAATTCATTTCTAAGTGTTACAAAATATAGACATGAATTTTTTAAATCCCCTTATTTTGAATTTTAATACTTCATTAATGTCAACATAAGTATCTGCAAATGCAAGGTCAATGGCTTTGGAAGATGTCACGTACCCAAAACGTCGTTTTCTGCATATACTAGTTGTACGTAAATTACATAACCGGTCGTAGCAAATATCGTACTTGTATTTGGATCGAAAAGGACTGCATTATCCGAGAAAGTTCAATTTCATATGTCACCTTATGGCCGTAGGTAATAAAAGCATCAAAGATGCATTTCCTGCACTGTACTAAAGGTCAACCAAAGGTTAACAGGTGACTTACAGCTACTGCCCATTGTTAACCATATAAAAAAAAAAAAAAAAAGAGTTCCAGCCAAACACGTAATCAACCGAAGAGCCAACAACTTGCATACTTCAAATAACATTCCGCTAACCATAACCTAATAGACATATATTACATATACTTATATCAATTGTTTTTTTATATAAAAAATACATCGCTTTCACATGATCATAAGACTTATGTGTGGATCAGAACAGTCACCGGGTTGTTACCTTCCATCGTTTAGCACTTTCAGTAAAGCTGCGGCACGACTGGTCGACCGCAGACATCGCGTTGACGCCTAAATCGCCTCAAAACAGTTTAAAAGATTTTAATGACCGGCTGTTAACCGAGCACACGTGTTAGCACTATGAGGAGCGTTGACGAGTCACTCTTACCAACCTACATACAAACACAGAACACGCACGCACCAAGCACAACTCACCGCTCACATAAACCACTCAGTCACTTCTCGTAGCTGTGCAAGCACCAAGCACAACTGACCGCTCATATAAACCACTCAAGTCACTTCTCGTAGCTGCGCGCGCACCTCGCGATATTCTCGCGGTTTTTTTGTTTGTTCTCCATATAATTATGTAGACGTAATAGATAGTTGTGGAGGGAAACAGGGGGGAGGGAGGGAGGGGGTGGGGGCGTAGTGCAGCGATCATCGTGCGCCAAACATAGGTTAAGTCTTACTTCTTAAAACTATATGCCACTCGGAGAGTAATATATACAAGATTTGTACAGTAACAATCAACAACATGGTTTAAAAGTCAACCACCCCATGTAAGTCAGGATTGTTCTCCTTCCGCCACAGTCAGTAGTTTCACACTCCGTCCCCTTAAGACTGACGACAGGCAGGCAGGCGACAAGGTACGAATCACACTATACATCTGCGATGAATATTCATGAGTGCCGTCATAATATTGTGGACTAAAGCTAGTCACGATGTAATGCTCGCCATGGGAAAATGATATCACTTATGAATATTCAGTGAATGATCCTGCTGCTACTCCTCGATTCGTGATCCAACACTCGTCGTCTTACACTTGGTAAGCGTATGACGTCGTCAAGCAAACAACAGTGATCCAGTTTGTACGCGCCTCGTTCACGTGTGCTTAGAATGAGAAAGTCCCGCGTTATTCTCCTGCCGCGAGAGCATGTTGTGTATTCAGGATTCGTCCGCGCCAAACCAAGTGACCCGGCGTCCCCGCGCGCGAGGTGGGCGGAGCGAGGCGGGACGGGTCAGCGGGGCGGGGCGAGACGCGACGCGTGGGCGGGGCTTATATACTGGATTCCTTAGGCGGCGTCTGCTGGTTGGTCATGACGACGACGGACAGGGGGCCGTTGGCGGGCGGCGCCTGGCCGTACAGGGCGAGGCGCTCCTTCACGCAGCCGGCAGACAGGCGAGCATCCGGGTCCTGGTCCCAGCATTCCTCCACAGTGTTCCACAGCGCCGTCATGTTCTGGCAACGGCGAAAAGGAAGGTCACAGAATTCAGAAACAAAAACACATAGAAATCTCCATTAAAACCTATGGCGCATATATGATGAACATTTATATATAACGCTTAAAATAGTGATGTTTTTTTAGGTCGATTTCGTGCACATGAAAGCTAAATTTGACCAAGAAACATGTCGGCCAATAAAAAGTAGCAAGATGAGACTTTCCCCACATGCAGGTGGTTCCGGGGTTCGAACCACCGACCTATTCATCAGCAGCTCATCTTGCTTGTAAACTCTGAACAGAGCTAGGGAGGCTCTGCTATAAGGCTGAGAGCCAATAACAACCCACATGGGACATCTCCGTTACACTATCTGATGATGTCTGACACAATGCAGCCGGGAGGCCTATTACAAGCAGTACGAGGAGCTTTATTCAGTGAATAGGGCCCGCCCTAAGGATAGTTGGTTAGAGCGCTCGCATTGAGCGCTCTGGCCTGGCCACATGAGAGCCTAACGGCACGTGGCTCGGTGGTTCAAACCCCCCGCGGTCATGCCTGTGTGGTTGCAGGGTAAAGACCCCCTTCTTCGCAAAGAGTTACCGCGCAGACATGGCTCCGCCCTGCCCTTCCATCTTCCACTGACGCGAGATGTCCAAAATTGGTTTAAAGCGTCCTGAATATACCACCAACCAACCCATTCAGTGAATACTACCGTCGACCCTATGACACCATACATAACATTTCCCCTGACCATTACGACACCCCCCCCCCCCCCCCACCACCGCCACCACCATCCCTTCTCAGGGACACCTACGGGGTTATTCAGCCACAGTTCCTTGAGTCGTGGCCGCTGTTTCTGCTGCACGACCACCTCCTGGATGTCTTCCAGGGTGGGATGCTGGCCCACCTCCTCCTCGAAGGGCAGCTGGTAGTCCTCTACCGGCCCTGCGAGACAAGACATCACCACGTGTCACTAGTGCATGGCCTTATACCAAGCCTCACTGCATTATGCACTACACCTTACATTAATATACGTCAAAAGGTACAATGACTTAGATGCAAGCACTTCATGAGGTACAAGGCCTTAGATTAAAACACTTTGAGGTACAAAGCCTTAGATCAAAACACTTTATGAGTTACAAACCTTACGTTTTAACCACTGTTAATAATTGGGTATAATGTCTTACAACAAGCGCACTTCATTGGGCAAGCCTTACAATAAACCAACCATTTACCTACATATCATATTATTTGCACTTCATGAGGCACAATGCCTTAGATGAAAGAACTTCATTAAGCGCACTGCCTTATGTACAATGCCTTACATCAATCGAAATTCATTACGTACCACGCATTACGATAAACCAACCACTACCTACACCTTGCATTATTCGCACTTCGTGAGGTACAATGCCATAGATTCAAGCACTACATGAAATACAATGCTTTAGATTTACAAGGACACTACAAACAAGTATCCCATTGCCTACCCTAACATGTGTGTGACGGAAAAGCCTTTCAGATCTTCATGTCATAACCTATTCTATGGTCTTGCGACTAAGCCCTACCCATCATACAAGCTGGTCCTCCAGGATGGTGCAGCCACGCTTCAAGTCCAGATCCTCTAATTAAAGACCTCCCTATTTTACCTGATATAGGATTTCTCTAATGGCGGTGCAGACTTATCGAAGTACAAATTTGCACATTAAATAACATCCTATCTAGTATAAACCGTGGCTATTTGTGCAACAACCAGCACGCGTCTGTCTAGTTCATGCAAGAGCTAAGCCAGATTGGCTGTCAATCCACATTCTTTTCATCTCAGATGGATGGGTGGATTCGCATTTTAGGTGTTAACACAACGGGCAACCCGCGGCAGGGAACCGCTGAAAACAATGATATGACGGGATCAGGCGACACAGAAAAGGTCGGTTGAATCCGGTTGCTTTGTCCGTCTGTCTTGTCTGTCTGTCTGTCTCGCCCACGGCGACTCGCTCTCACACATACAGAGAGGCAAGAGAGAGGATGCACCCCAGATTTTGGCGTTTGGCGACTACTCACCGTCGACGATCGAACATCTACTCATCAACTCCCACAGCACGAGCCCGACGGCGTACATATCGATGCGCAAGAAAGCGTCTCTGCTAAAGTTGATGGCTCCCTCCAGCACCTCGGGCGCCATGTAGCGCCGTGTGCCCACCTGGCCGTGCGTGTCGCCGATCGACTTGCCGTTCTCGAAGACGAGCGCCAGGCCGAAGTCGGCCACACAAGCAGTCAAGTCGTGTTTGAGCAGCACGTTGCGGCTCTTAAAGTCACGGTGAGCGATGGCCGGCTTGGCCAGCGTGACGACGTCCACGGCGGGCTGATCCTCGTGCATGAAGGCGACGCCGCCGGTCATCGACTCGGCGATCTTGAGGAGCTCGGGCCACGTGATGAGGTTGCCCTTGAGGTAGTCATACAGCGAGCCCCGCTCGTGGTATTCGGTGATGAGCCACAGGTCCATGCTCAGGCCGTTCAGGCCGCCGTTGCTGCCGCTGTAGCTGCTCTTGGCCGTGGTGGTGGAGGTGGTGGTGGAGGCCGTGCCGGTGGACGAGCACGCGTCGCCACGCATCTCGGCCGTCACGAACTGCAGGATGTTGTCGTGGCCGGCCATCTGCGGCAGGAGGTAGACGTCGCGCTCCGTCATCCACGACTGGCGGTCCTGTATGGGGAACACCTTGACGGCCACCTCCCGGTCCAGCATGCGCGCCTTCCACACGCAGCCGAAGCGGCCGCGGGCCTTCACCTCCAGCAGCTGGACGGGCCGCAGTCCCAGGTTCGGGGAAGGCGGCGCCGGCAGGATGGGCGACGGGTCGACCGTCGGCAGCTGCTCGTGAGAGGGGCGCTGGTGGCGGCGCCACAGGTAGAAGGACGTGGCCACCAAGATGGCGACGACGATGAGCGGGATGATGGAGTAGAGGACGGCCTTCACCAGCGGGCTGCCGGACGCTCGCTCCTCGGGGGGCTGCTCTGTAAACAACAACAATGATAAACACCTAATAACATATGCAAATCAATAATCAGAAATTAGTTAGGTGTTTTAATAAACAATCAACAGCTATCAACATATGCAAAACTATATTCAACAATCAACAAGTATTAACATATGCAAATCAATAATCAGAAATTAGCTGGGTGTTTTAATAAACAATCAACAGCTATTAACATTTGCAAATGTATATTCAGAAATGAGTTGGTTATTTTAATAATCAATCAACACCTATTAACTATGTAAACACCATTAACATATTACCCTAAGCAAATCTGTCTTCAGAAATGAGTTTGGTGTTTTAATAAACAATCAGCACCTATTAACATATGTCAACACCATTAACATATGCAAGTCCATTTTCAGAAATTAGTTGGGTGTTTTAATAAACAATCAACCCCTATTAACATATGTCAACACCATTAACATATGCAAGTCTATTTTCAGAAATTAGTTGGGTGTTTTAATAAACAATCAACCCCTATTAATATGTCAACACCAATAACATATGGAAATCTATCTTCAGAAAGGAGTTCTTTGAAGCCACTTTGGCGCACAGAAGGGCTAAACTGGGCCAAGGAACCTCCCGGGGTGATAAACAGATGAAACATGCCCCAGATTATAGATGCCCTATCATATTACTGATCTGCGGTCTAGTGCGCTAACCACTACACCAGGGAGCCCCACACCCCCATCTGATCCTAATAAGACCACCTATCATTAAAGCAGCCTACTTACAAGTGCCATCTTATATTTTTTTACATGTTAGAAACAGTACTAAAGGTATTTCAAAATTATGATGCATATGTTTTATATCTCTTTGAGTCTGTAAAACAACAAGTTCAACATAAAACTGCGCGGTTTATTTATATCGCGCGCGGACGTGATAGTGAGCCGCGGTCGACATCATACAGAATACCGAACAGCGAACAGGCGCGCAGGGACATAAAGCCAGCCACCAATTTCTGATCCGGTGAACAAATTTGCTTCCTTCCGGATAGCCCACAGGCTTTTAGGATTGAAATCAAGATATGATATACTTATTTAACATGGAGAGGAGGTTGGTAATTAACAAAATTACAGAATACATTGCTTTAAGTACCACAGTGGTGATAATACCTGTGACCCGCTCACTCTGAGGCGTCGGGCGCAGCTCGAAGTCCGAGTTGCACATGTCGCCCGAGCAGCAGCAGAAGTAAACCTCTTGGTCCGGATCGTGCTCCACGCAGGCGTCCTGGTAGCAGGCGGGGTGGTTCAGCCAGCATCCCTTCATCAGGATCTGTAACACAGAGGGGACATCACGTGGGAGTCTCCTCTGGGTAACCGCTGTGCACAAGTGGGTTAAAACAACAACGTGCAAAGAAATTAACTGCTATTAACTGAGTCACAGAGGCTCTCCCTAAACCTAGTTGAAGGGAAAAGTGTATTACTGAATTAAATGACACCAATATAACAAAAAACAAAACAAAAAAACAACAACTGAGGAATATTCCAGTGGGGTGCTTCCTACCTCGAGCACACCGGAATTGTTCTTCCAGGTGGCATAGCAATGCGAGGTCTTGTCATTTTCTGGCGGGCAGTATTCGATGGTCTTGTTGCAGTCCACCTCATCTTCCGGACAGTCCCGCTTGTAGGCTTCGCACAGAACACTACCGCCCCCACCGGGATCTAAGAGAATGCAACAAGTGCATAAATATCTTTTGAATATTCATATGCAGCAGCCTACAAAAGGCCATTTACAATAGTGCTTCTTCACTGCAAAGTTCCAAACAGTTGCTTTTTAATTTCTCAGCAATGTAAATTCACACGCTTACAGGATGATCTATTGTATTCCATGTAAGAAGTATCACTCACTCTACATGCACCATGTAGCGACAAAATAAAGGACACTTCACGTTGTGAGCTCTTTTGAATTCATACAGTCCATTCAGGTAAGTGTTAAATGGAGTGTTTAATGGGAGACTACAGAAACCTACCATCTGGGGTGTCAGTGGTTTGTCCAGACGGGCGGTACGACGGTTCAGTGTTGCAGTAGTCCCCGGAGCAGCAGCAGAAGTATTCTCCTGGGTTGTCCCGGTCTTCCACACACTCGTTCTTGCCCTCACAGCCGCTGTTTGTGCCCCAGCAGCCCCGGCGTAGGACCTATACATGCACAAACGGTGGGGCTTATGAAATACAACTCGGTTCATACCACGCCTTAAATGTAATGGAAGTATTCATAATATGCCTATCACAAACAAACATTAAAGCTTGTAAACTGTACACCATCAAATGGTTCGCCAAGACAGTCTAGGACCCACGGTTATAAATGTCTTAATTTTCACCTACAAAATGGGACAATTTATGAGCTACGGTAGCCTAGAATGCCAAAGTCAAATCATAATAAGCAAATAGTTTCAGCTCTTAACCCCCCCCCCCCCCCCCCCAAAAAAATAAAATAAAATAAAATACAACAAACAATTTTGTTCTACTGGTAAAGACTACCGGTAATCACATATTTTTGGACACTGAATGACAAAAACTGGTCACCCATGATGACCTGTAGCTGTCAATTTGTAACGTAAATCAACAGCAAATGTACCTTGATAGGCGATGTCCCTTCCAGTGTGTGACCTGAGGTTGCCGCTGTGTTGTTACTCCATGTTATATAGCAATAAGAGTTCCGGTTGGGGACGGGGTCACACTGAGAGCCCTGAGAGCAGCGTATGTCAGACGTCTCTCCATCACAAACCTCCGGAGTGTAGAAATTGCAGTAGTGGTTGTTGGCATTTTTCTTAATGTACGAGCTTTGACCTACAAAGCAAGAAAACAGGAAAAATATTTATATGATGAAATAATTCACTGGCATATATATGTAAATGTGGTTTCTCCTCATGACCCTAAATGCAGGCTGATAAGAATTACAATACTTGTAAACATTAACATCTTACATTGTTCTCTCTCATATAATTTGTCGCATTGATACATGCTACAGCATTGCCCTGTGCAAGCTCCATCACATGACATGAATCATTCTGGTGCTAATGTATTTATTACAGAGGTGCCAAGGATGCAAGATTGTTGACCAATTCAGAGTGTTCAGAGTGGTGCATGGGCGGGTTTGGCCACAGACACTGCATGCAATTGTAAATTATTAGCGGTACATCTGAGGGATATGAAATGTAAACCATTCATCAGATCCAGATGGTGGAATAGCCAGTGTAACAAAATATCCATTACGAATTCAGTACAATCATGAATATGAATTGTCAATTCGTGGGGAGGGTAATTTTCTACTGCAGAAACCAATCACATATGTAAAGTGATTGGCTTTAGGCTCCTTTTGTGAAATTTTACAGTCAGTGTACATTGGCAAAGAAACCAGTGATGTAAATCAAGCCAAGTATCATTATGCAAACCAAGTGCACAAGAATGTTGATAAAGGAACATTAAATATAGATCAAACTAAACAGAAACACAGGGTTTGATACAAGTAGCCAGTCATTCTACCCAAATGAAGCAGACACTACAAGTCTGCTTTGCGGTCTCAAACAGTCAGACATTCAGCCCCAGTGTGTGTGTCGGGGGGGGGGGGGGGGGGGGAGTGCGGAGGGGGGGGGGGCTGTGTCTCAGCATCATCTGCAATCAATCACCAGTGTTGACTGCCAGCTGATTTGGCCAGCTCACAGCTCCCATGACTCAACAACATACTGACAAAATGCAACTTCCAATCCTGGTCAGTACAACACAGCATGCCACCATTGAGCTGTGATTAGAACACAACATATCACATTTGAGATGTAGTCACTCCATCCGAATCATGTCACTTAACAGAGCACAATGTGGTTCATCATTTGAGCTTATCTGAACTTTCTCCAGAACCATTATTGAACAATCGAAACAACAACCCCACTTCTATGAGCTTCATCAACAAGGCACCACACCAAATGGCTTGCAGAATTGTTCCGTCCAACAGACTTCCTATTTGCACTGGGCCCTCTTGGACCCATTAAAGCTGGACTTACTCCCATTGCCTATAAACAACATGCCACTCCATGAAGTGATCCAGACTTTCACCAGGTGTCTGTCATTAATTGGAAATTCAAGGCCTGGGACTGGTTGCCAAGCTGCCTTCCCAAACCTATAGGGCAATACCAGTAGCTGTAACTGTACTAGTAGATCTGTTACCCACCATATGGTTCTTTCTGGTTGCAAGTTAAAGCCACTAACAACATGTGTGAGCCTGTTGTAGAAACAGCTCACTGGCTGAACCTTCAGCTACATAATCTTGTTTGTAACAGATATGGCATTAACACTGAGAAAAGCTGAGACCCGAGCGTGAAGCTTTCACATGTATACAGGCACTTTAACATGTTAAAAAAAACATGAAAATGCCACACATTTTGTCTAGTCTGAAAAAATATATGTCCAAACCAAAAATTACGATAGCCAAGGAAGATTACTGATCTGTTATCAACTGTGCTGAATCCCTCTAACAGATTTATTTGTAGAAGATCAAATGAAGACCAAGGAGGTACTAAGTTCCACAATACATATTTGTATTGTTTTCAGTCACATACTACTTCTATTCAAAAGTTCAACAGTATGCACCTTTTGCATGAACAGGGCTCTACATAAACTATTGACAAATGATTTCGGCTGTTGGGACATATAAATACTACCCATTGCCAGACAATTGCAAAATGTTCCAAATTTCATACCCTTTATTTTGATGGCTTTCATTGGTTCATATAACTTGCTTTCTTGATGTTTAATATTACAATGTTATTTTTGGAGAGACCAGTAAATATCAGGTATAACAAGTAAAAATTGAAAGTAAGGACTTAGTGTAGACCCATGATGAAGCTGGAGAATATCTATAAAATTATCACAGAAGCCACCATTCAGGTCTCATTCAGGTCTACTAATTGCTGTATCCCATATTTTCAAGGTAATCGGTGTCACCTGTATGGCTTATCACTGATTCTGAGGTAACAGGCTCAGACCCTCTAGTGACACCTCTCCCATCCTACTCAGCGTAAAGACTTGTAGCAGTCAATGACCAGCTCCCATCCTTCAACAGACCGCATCCTTTTATATTAAAGTATACTTTTATACTGACACATTCACATCAAAACAGGACAGAGCTGTTTTACTTATCCAACTACTTATTAAACCAGTCCTATTCATCAGAAAAGAAAACATATCAGTTTACACAAATTTGTACATAGTGCACTTGAGAGCGCCATCATATGCTAAACTTGATATGCAATTCCTTGTCTTTGCTCTCTTTCGTGTTCCCCATGGACTATTGGTTAGAGCATTATGGTGCTTTATATCTGACTATCCCTAAGAGGACCTGTGTGCCTGCATATGATCCACATAGAATATCAAGCATAAGGATCAGTGAACATTGACAAAACTAACAGTTCTATCCAAGAAGCATCTCTAAATGTGCTAATTGTCCTAATTATGAAAGGGTATATATATTATGAATATACTGTGCATATGATTCTAGAACTGAAGAATAATGCGGTCGAAAACAGGTGGAAGTGGTTGTAGGAGTCTGTCTGAAGGTGCCAACAGGATATTTAAGTATTACCAGTTTATATGATGTCTCATTCCTTTATCAGGCTGTAACAAAGATTGATTGTAACATCTTACTCATCCTTGCCTGTACTGTCTGTATCTGCATTTGAAACAATACATATTTGAAAAAAAAATGTCTAAATGTGTGCTTATGTGAAGGACACTGTAGCTTGCAGTCTACTACATGTGCAATGATGTCTGTCCAATCCCTTTGTTCTGTGACCATTTTGACTTTTTGTTCCTAGCATTGACAGCAGAGATAAAATTTGCCTCTTCTAACCATGGAAGGGATTAGACCTTAGACCAGTAAACTACAGCAGATCAACACTGGATTAAAAGAATATGACAAAATTAAAGTGCACTGAGGTCTCTTACTGATAGGTTCCAGGTCATAGATATCAACCTAGAGCCTGAGCAAGTCTAAAGTTATCTTACCTCAAAAGTAAATCATGCATTGCATGAATCATTGATATCGGATAATCAAAATATTGAAGTAATATAGTATGTAGGCTGGTAAGACAAATGATCAGATGTATTTCACTGTACAGTGGTCCCTGCATGACACACTATTTCAGTATACAACTGTTCTAAAGCCTTTTCGTCATGCATGGAACACTTGATAATGCCTCTTTTATTATAATTAAGATACCCCTGCTGATGCAATTTATACCTGCACCCAATTTTGGGCCTGTTATATGGCCAGTAGATCAGCTCATTATAATATGTCAGTCGTAGAGCACCTAAGAACTGACAGATCTGTATTTTTTTATGGGCACCAGGAGCATAATTTCAGCGGCATTGGCTTAACACGCTATAGTTTAACAGTCAACCAAAAGAGCAGAATTAGAGTCAAGCATTGTTCATACAGGTGGTTGACATGTCACATCAGGGTATTAGCCAGAGAGCTGCCTGCCCGCCTGATGGGTGGGCAGTTGAATTTTGGCAGATTTTCAGTTTGTCAGGCACTCAAGTGCTGTTTATTCTCCCAAAAAGGGTCAGGAGGTTCAAAAGAAAATCAAAATTTTGGCTGGCAAAAAAAAACATTCTGGCTAATACCCTGCCTCGCATGGTCAGTGAAGCCACATTGCATTTGTAGGGAGTGGGTGGAGAGGTTCATCATCATTGTTGGCAGGGTGCATCAATTTGGGTGGGGCATGGTGCGGAAAGCAGCCGTCATTGGTGTATTTGATACAACTGCTGCCTTAAGACTTAGTGGGCCAGGCAGAAACTTGATACTAGGTAGGGGTGACAGGACTGGTTCTACAATTGACACTTGAGTAGTTGACTTCATTCGGTGGATGGGATTATGATAGGCAGGGATGGAGGAAGAATGACCTCCAATCTCCCAGCCAGTCAAGTAGGGGGCATGGTATTAGCCAGGGACCTGCATGCCAACGGATGGGTAGGCAGTTTTAATTTTGCCGGCAGTTTTTCTGGCAGGCAGGTTCACTGGGGCTCTTTACCTGCCCAAAAGGGGCCTTTGGTAGCCATGAATCCATGGCTATGGTTGAAGAATCCTAGCCATGTAGCATTCTATAGTGAGAAATCAACTTCACATGACAAATTGAATTGTTTAAGTACAGCTATCATAATTAGCTGCACCAATGTAAAAGTACTTTTCTACATATAATTACTGATGTATGAACTCTTCCACAGTTGTTGAACTCTTCAAAAGGAGCCATAATTGCCTACTGGCATAAAAATTGACAACAACATGCCACCATTTTTTTTACAGGAAGTTGATCACTGCACATGTGCAAGGTCATCACATGATATTATAAGCCATGCTAATTGGTTCATTGTTCAGGGACCCAGTCATTGGGTCAGTGAAAACACATGTTTTCATATGAATTTCTGGTGACAGACTGGACTATTTTTGCCTTTCAAGAAAGGTTACTTGTGTGATTAGTCATTATACTTGTCAAGAAGTAATAAGAAAAGGATTAAGGTTTGTTTCTGTTATAAAACGTTTCCCACAGCAAAGGAGAATCAGAGCTACACTTGCTCAAAGTCAAACAACATCGAAATGGGTTCCAGACCAGAATTTTACTATGGAATGCTACTAGGCTGTGTTTCAGCCCACACAGCCTAGGGTTCTGGGCTAGGCCTTTGGTCACAAGGGCTAAAAGAAAATTCTGGCACTCACAATTTTATATAACAAGAACTGCTGCTATTAACTGAATTGTAAATTGCAAGCTCAAAATGTGACAACCTGTTTGGCTGGTGCCATGTTTTTTTGCATCTACTGAATACTTTTTTTACCAGCCAAAACTTTAGCTGGTAAAAAAATATTCTGACTGATACCTATAGTCGGCACTTTTAATATCTGCCGCCTCGCTTTCGTAAATATTGTTGTCCGTGTACCATTTGCAGCCACGATTTATGTATTTATTTGCTCCATTACACAAGACCCTTGTGATTTACTTGAAAGTGTATCTTCTTTAATAACAGCACAACACGATAGTCTCTAGCATAAAGTATAGCAGAGGAAGATGTGTTGACAGCCACCTTTTTATGACGTCGTAAGGTGAAGGTCATATTACTGCGTTTTCATTAGTTAAAAGAAGTAAACCCACGGAAGAGTCTAATATCAGGCACTAGAAAAGGGGACAGAGCATTATGTGCCCATGCCAATTTTCTATACTAACAGTAATTTTAGCGTCTCAAAGCAAAAGCAATGCAAAAGGAATGAGTTTGTAGCTTCAATGTTCATATATATGAGAGGAACTATAAACGCATGTAAACTTAATTCAAGTTACGGCTTGACATTGACACAACCTAACCCCCCTGCCCAAAATACCAGCAATACTATCGCCCACATACATGACAGATGACAAGGTAAACAGAGCGACGGCCATAGCTAAACTTGTCTGCTTCGTTTGCGTGAAAGTCATAATGTTGGCTTCATGTAAATTCTTTTGACAACAGGACTGTGAGTACGCCAAATTCTGTTGGGTCTTTGGTTCAAGTTGACAAATATAAACTGATTTTAGGCTTGTCAATGAAACATTTCGTGTCGAATTAGAAAACGAGGCGGCAAATAGTTTCCATGCCAACTATAATACCCTAATTGGGGATAGGCAGGGGGGTGCATACCAGAGAGACAAATTTAGTCTTGGTTAATACAAGTCGCATAGGTGTATAAGTTATACCCCTCTGCTACCAGGAAAGAAAGTGCAAGCTATACACCGGAAATTACAGTAATTATAAGGATGTTATTCCTATTACAGTAATTCCTACATTTTAGAACTGCTGTCAGTCCTTATTCATCCTTAGGACTCTCTGCAGGCTTCATATATCATGTCTCTTTCAATGCACCCCTTTTCTGAATTCCTTGGAAGTTTTCAAACCTTATTTATTTTTTTATTTTATGGAGATAGACCTAGTAAGTTTAATGATTAAACTGTTAAAATGTTAATTTTACCGTTATCTTCTATATATCCTTAAACTGCATCAAATTAATTCCTGTACCAATTGCCAGGAACGCATATTGCATTTACAAAATACATTTCCTTTCATTCCTATTTCAATGCACCAGCTTCTGAACTCCTAAAACCTTTCACATCTAATTTTTACAGCTCAGATAGTCTAATATTTACTTTAATAAAGATATCTCAAGTAACTTTAATTTGTCAAAAGAATAATTTCACTGTTAAGCTTATCCTCTATATTGCTTTCTAATTAGTTCTGTATCAGTTAAGCTTACTTGGAATAAATATATAATACAAACAACATCCCCATAGTGCTTAGCCTTAACCAGTGTTAACATTCATAATCATAAGCTTATTTCAATATTTAAATTCATACATCTACCAAGTTAAAGCAAACATATGTAGTTTTCCACCTGATAGATGCCTTTAGTAAGTAAGGCCTTACATAGGTAGATTGCAGAGCATGACATTTTCACAGTTGAATGTCTGAGATTGAGAAATGCAAGATTTGACAACACAACGCCAACGGATGGGGGGGGGGGGGGAAGGGGGGACACACATTCCTGCTTTTGACAATGACAGATTATGTCATAACCGAAAATGTTCAACCTTGTCATTCCAGGCATCCTTTGCCTGGAACGGTAATTCATCGAAATATCGCACAACCAGTCACCAAAGGAAACGTCGTATCACCTGTCAATTACCAATATTGGGTGGTAACTGTATCAAGTTCACTGAGGTCAACTTTCTATCCCAAACACCGCTGGCAAATATTTTCAGGACAGCGAATACATGGCACATGTGTCATTCTAATGCGCATTTATACATTTATAATGCCAGCAAAACCTATGACATATACTGCGCATATATGTCGCATTTCTCTACGTCCACTTACCAGATTGAGCTAGCATCAAGACGAAGAAAATTGCGACCTTTCCGAGTTCAACAGCCATGCTCATGTTGCAGTTTGCTGGATATAAAACAAAATGGCCGATACACACAAGTCCCGGATGTCTGACCTCAGATGAGCTGCACTGCTCTGTGATTGGTCGTTGTCCTTAGCGCCAAATACGACGAATCGGCCCATCGGGTTCGCCTACGCAGGAGCCGCCACCCTCAGCCTCAGGCTTCCGCGGACAGGATTGATAATGAATACTTCAGTCCTATTAATTTGATGTCTTTTTAAGTGAGTTGGGGTGGGGGTGGAGGCGGCGGGTGATGTGGAGGCTCAGTGTGGAGACGGCTTGTGATAGGGGGGGGGGGGGGGGCGGCGGCGGCGGCGCGGGTAAGGCAGGGTTTGATCGAACATGTTCTGCTTTGAGAGGGGGTGGGGGTGGGGGGGGGGGGGTACCTTTTTCCGTTCTCCGCGACTGGCATCCAGGATTTCTTGGAAATTCGCGATCAGCTATTGGCAATTTTTAGGGATCGTTATCCATACAATTCCTGGTTCAACGGGAAGACCCTTTGCCTATTCTCGCGATCCGTTACAGCAGTCTGCGAATTGGGGATTCGCAATTCAGAGGGGGTACCCCCCGCCCCCTCCCCATGGGAGGCAGCTCCAGGGGGTGTCAGTCCAGGGATTTCTAGGACTATGTAGACTAAATCTGTCTTTCATATCTACTGTAACCGGTTCTATCAAATGGTCTTTGCAGTATTTCTCATTTATGGGTAGGAATATATCCACAGCCTGTCCTCCGTGCGCTCCATGAGAGTGAGCGCGCCACCTAGCGGTCTGCTGTGACGGAGACGAGTTTAATCCCAGCTAGGTTCGTTCAATCGATCTGGACCAAACTGACGGACACCAGCCTAACATGCGGAAAATCAGATACGAGGTTAAGCGTCGAGAGTGGGTGGCGCCTGGCGGTTGTATAGCATGTATGCTGTATGTAATACCAGCAAAAACAGGCAATATTCAGTCCTTCCATATATATACTATATATGCGCCGAAGGCAAACGTGTTATAATTCTACATTGTGTCACCCACATATTAAGGCTTGTATCCACTGACCGCTATGTTAAAGCAAATTTTATAAAAATTGCCAAAACGTCTTTTTTATTTTTAGACACTCCTGTCGTGGTATTTTTTTGATCCCCGGCCACACGCTCTTACCCCGACAAGTTTGTTTACAAGATCTACACTAATTAAACAAAGAGACATTTTATACATACAAACTGCTCGAACCCCGCTGTGGTCATGTTTGTGATGTCGCAGGATACAGATCCCATGTCCTTCTTCGCAAAGAGTAGGGGTTACCCCCCGGGAACATAGTTCCACTCTCCCTGCCTGCTTGTACAGGGTACAGATGCTTGCCGCCACTTTCAAATTCTGCATTACATGCTGAAGTGAAAAGCCGTTATAGTATAGGGAGCACAGCCGATTTGCGAAGAACTCCACTTCGAGGTTTAGCGAACTTACTCCTGTTGGCTTCTGATGAGAAGAATATTATGTATCCAACGTTTCAAGCAGTGGCAGCAGCGGCATTTCCGTATAAAACGAGGTCGACCTGCAACAGACAAGCGTTGGGGGAACCTTATTAATATGCAAGTATGCCAATGCTCATCAACAGAGTTCGCACCCTGGCACACCCACATGGGAGAAGTTTTCTCGGTCAATCCAATTTCATTGTCTCGTGACACCAGAGTTTATTTCGTTTAGCTTTCGTATGCATCAATTAAGTCGGCTACATATGGTAAAAGTGCCGATAAACCCCCATATAAATATAAAAAGATCACAATACCGGTATTTCTGAAATAAAGCACATGATTTATTTGACTAAAGTGCCACAGTGAGTGGCTATTAATCCTGTTTGTATTGCAATTTATAACTATATATCAGGCCAGCTAGTTCGCCATCTGTTCATTATTTCGTGGCGCTTGAGCGAGTCAGTCAATGTAGTAAACTAGCTGTGAGTCCCTATCATTCGATTCATTACCAAGATAATCAATAAGCCTCAATTTAAGCCTCAATTTAGTTCATAATGATCCCGAGTACTTAATACTTTGCTGTGGGCTGGGGGTAAAGCCCATCCTTTTTCACCGCCGAAAGCCGCTCCTAAGGGGTATTTTTCGCAGGAACCCGCTCTATGCACATTTTCAGAGACCCCCCCCCCCACCCCAAGGCCCCATCGAAAGTGTTCAAATACCTCCATAGGGGTATCTGTTTCATCACAGATGTCCTCTCTATATGGATCTCTATAGGGCTATCAAGGCATCAAGAGGCACCCGTGGAACCCCCCACCAGATTGGTATAACAGCGCCCCTCCCCCTCTCCCCCCCTCCGAGATAATGACTACATCTCGCCAAACCATTTTTATAAGCAGAACGCTTTTCGCAATGTCCTTTGGTGAGTGAAAGATTGATCGTTTTCTTATGTTAGGGCGCACCGGAGCGGAAGCGGCGGAAGCGGAGCAGGGGGGGGGGGGGGGGTGGGAGGGGACTGGCCCTTCCTCAGCATCAGGTTGCTTCTCCTGGACAGGGATAGGCTTCTTTATTCTCGGCCGCTAGACCATGGGGGTGGGGGGCTTAAACCGCAGTAGCCCCTCCGGTGGTTTCGCCACTAGGGTGCAGAATGGTATGAGCACTATATAATCAGTCATGTCGTCAGAGGGGCCAGCTGGGCGTGAGTCATTATGTCATGACAGCGACCACTGCCGTACAAGCGCGTCGTATCGTGAGCAATAAACGAGCTTATCTAAAATAGAGGAAGAGAAAGACGAAGACGGAGTTATGGCACGCCCTTTATCTTTCAATGTATATCACATTATGCATTTGTCTTGTTGTACAAATTATTATCGAGGACTTACGCATAGCATTCAAATTACTTGAATACTTGAATTGATTGCATGATATATAAAATGTTGTTAATGTTAGGTTATAATCGTACTCCCACGTAGTGCCAGTTGCTCATATTGATGACTGATTGATTAAATAACACAATTGTCACCATTTTTTGGAGCATCCCCATTTCTATTTTGCTTCCGACGGTTAATACACATTTCATTTCAAATATTAACATTATCTATGCAAATAATTATCAAGTCCGTTACAGGTAAAATGAATTAAATTTCACACTTTACAACACGTTTCGACACGTGTCAAGTTCATTGGTGCGACCAACTGACTTGAATTAGATTTATCATTGATATGTGTGCACATAACATTAGACATTTGCGAATATGTCATTACTTTCTAAACAAATATTGTTTACTTATACATCATTCAGCTTGTACAGATATTATTTAGACATACGGGTATTGACTACATGTCCGGTGCAAAATAGATTAACACTAGGGGTAAATAAATATTACTTGACAGCAGGGTGTGCCATATCATTTAAACCACAAACAATGTGCTCCTCATAGCCCCACCTAACGACATCCAGCCAATCAGAAACGTGTAAATTAGCAATCACGTGATCCAAAGCTTGACAACAACTCCAAAGCATTAATTTCCGCGCGTCTTATGAAAAGTCCGCGATCGGAGCTAGAAAAAGCACTCTTGCCTTGCTAGTTCTAAGCAGACCTCTGCTGAGACACAGTTTGGTGTCAACCGTTCATCCACACCATGAGGGAGATTGTCCACCTGCAGGCCGGCCAGTGCGGCAACCAGATCGGAGCCAAGTTCTGGGAGGTGATCTCCGACGAGCACGGCATTGACCCGACGGGCACCTACCACGGCGACTCACACCTCCAGCTTGAGCGGATCAACGTCTACTACAACGAGGCCACCGGCGGCAAGTATGTCCCCCGCGGTGGACTCCGTGAGATCCGGACCCTTTGGACAGATCTTCCGTCCGGACAACTTCGTCTTCGGACAGAGCGGCGCCCAGTAACAACTGGGCCAAGGGGCACTACACGGAGGGCGCCGAGCTGGTCGACTCTGTCCTGGACGTGGTCCGCAAGGAGGCCGAGAGCTGTGACTGTCTCCAGGGATTTCAGCTCTGCCACTCGCTAGGTGGCGGCACCGGCTCCGGGATGGGGACGCTGCTGATCAGCAAGATCCGAGAGGAATATCCAGACAGGATCATGAACACCTTCTCCGTGGTCCCCTCACCTAAGGTATGAACAGGGCTCGCTATTACTAGGGGCCTCGAAGAGGTGGTTCCGTGTCCAGTGTCGATTTTTCAAAATTCTCGGTGTCGAATGTCGATGATTCACGACGTTTCGTGTCGCTTTTGGCTAAATTCAGTCGTTTTTTCCAAAATTTGTCTATGCCGCTTTTTCAGATCCTCAGTGTCGGAATTTGAATGTCTATGTCGCCTGTCGATTTTTCAAATATGCCTATTTCGCCTGTTGCCGTTTACCCCTTCCAGACACCTATTATTCGCTATCTGCACATATCCTGTGATTTGGTGGCCGTCTGTGACCACGGGCACTCGGTTCGTGAGAGGGAAGTCCTACGGCCTGTGTATACCCTATATATAACAAGAAGGAAAGCGAGCTCTGGGCCTCAAACCAAAACACTAAAATATTAAAGGCTTATTTTAGCCATACATTGCTATGAAACCTAAATGTTTTCCCGAGTTACTAAGCCTTATTCCGCAAATATCTAGATTTGTGTAGAGAGTCTTATCTGCGCAAAGATTAGGGGGTTACTTCCGGCGACATGGCTCCTCTCGACCTGTATTGCCTTTTGCCGTGATATGCCCTACATAGATCCAAGCGTCCTACGTAAACTAACTGTTCCTTGGTCACCGTTAATGATGTAAAATTGGTTGCTAAATACAAAAACTACTTTAACTGTAGGTTAGAAGGACTACACACTTCTCTAATTATTGCACTCTGGCACTTATCGTGTGTTCTTGTGATCGTCATGGTTTCCTTGTGCACAGGTCTCTGATACCGTGGTTGAGCCCTACAACGCCACTCTGTCCGTCCATCAGCTGGTCGAGAACACGGACGAGATTTACTGCATCGACAACGAGGCTCTGTATGACATCTGCTTCCGCACCCTGAAGCTGACTACCCCGACTTACGGCGACCTGAACCACCTGGTCTCCGCAACCATGTCCGGGGTGACCACCTGTATGAGGTTCCCTGGTCAGCTGAACGCCGATCTCCGTAAGCTGGCTGTCAACATGGTGCCCTTCCCCCGCCTCCATTTCTTCATGCCCGGGTTCGCCCCTCTGACGTCACGCGGCCGCCAGCAATACCGCGCCCTGACTGTCCCGGAGCTGACCCAGCAGATGTTCGATGCCAAGAACATGATGGCGGCCTGCGACCCGCGTCACGGCCGCTACCTGACGGTGGCCGCCATCTTCCGTGGCCGCATGTCCATGAAGGAAGTCGACGTGCAGAACAAGAACAGTAGCTAC
The DNA here is from genome assembly GCA_964019135.1 of Arenicola marina. Lineage (NCBI taxonomy): Eukaryota > Metazoa > Annelida > Polychaeta > Arenicolidae > Arenicola > Arenicola marina. Next base: position 30,244,548 of record OZ025263.1, read on the forward strand.
TTCGTCGAATGGATCCCCAACAACGTGAAGACCACCGTCTCGGACATCCCACCACGTGGTCTCAAGATGGCCGCCACTTTCATCGGAAACAGCACAGCCATCCAGGAGCTATTTAAGCGTATCTCCGAGCAGTTCACGGCCATGTTTCGGCGCAAGGCTTTTCTCCACTGGTACACTGGCGAGGGTATGGACGAGATGGAGTTCACGGAGGCGGAGTCCAACATGACCGACCTGGTGTCCGAGTACCAGCAGTACCAGGACGCCACGGCCGAGGAGGAGGGAGAGTTCGACGAGGAGGGAGAGGAGGAACAAGAGGCTTGAGTTAAACAATGTGTACAGTAGTGTTACAATCTATCTAAAAAATATTAAAGCTCCACATTTGATCTTAATATAACATTTGATTAACATTTGATATTCAAATGCCAGTTCTATACACAGCAGATGAACGCACCAGCCATAAAATGTGTTCCATTTAAAACTGAATAAACAAAACCTCTATTCCAAACTACACCATTTGCTTTAGAAAACCTCCGAGGAAAAATGACAAGACTTTCCAGTGCCCTTTAATTACCGATAAAGAACCAAGAGTAATTAGAGAACTACCAACAATGTCCAGAACACGACTCGCAGCCTCTTGCTCTATAAAGACCTATATAAACCCAGAACACGTCTAAATGTTTATCAAAACTAACCCAAGCAACCGAACTCTCCCCTATACGCGGCAGATCGCGGCGTGTCTTCGCGGCGTGTCTTCACAACTTTTATTGTTGAAAGACTTTTAGTTATGGCCTACAGAATTTGTCTCTATTTGTAGAGACTGGTGGAACTGGATGCAGACACCTTATTAATTAGCATTACGTTTTTCGCGAAAATATTGCCACAGCAAATGATATTTTCTAATTTGTAGTCCTTTAAGTTTTGGGCCTACTCGTACAACATTATTTTTCTTGAGAAACTGAACCAATATTTTGACCAGAAATGATGTATTTGTATGGTTAGCAATAAATAAATATACATGTTTAACCACTTTTGGTCAACTTTGTGTATCGAACAGCACTCGACGAGGGGGCGAATTAGGCTATATATGTCCTGGTACGTGGTATCTGCCGGAACAACATATTGTATCTCAATATAGACGAGGGTATAAGTTACCCACAAGTTTTATGTCTAAGAAGAGGGCTAGGATTATTTGTTCCTGTTTGCCTTGTGCCAAGTAGTGCCATGCATCCGGCAAGATCCGGCAAACAGGTTATCATAACACTTACAACTACAACCCCATTGTCACCACTACCACCTGAAACCACAAACTGGCCATGTTTTATGCCACGCCCGACGGGGTGCCCCTCTCTGGAGCCTCTCCTCGCTGGTAAGGGGTGGAGACTGACCACGTGACTGTCACTCAACGCCGTCCATCGTTGCTGCTCAGTTTGATTAGCGGATTGTAATCTTACGTGAAATACGTTTGTACATGTACGTGCGCTCCATGTGGAGTGAGTGCCACTCCAAGCGGAGTGAGCGCGCCACGTAGCGGAGGGCTGTGGAGGCGATTGTGATGCCGTGAGATATTTATTTCTCATCGACTCCGGCCCTTGAGTGGTGCCCTTGACTCCGGCCCTCGACTCCGGCCCTTGAGTGGTGCCCTTGACTCCGGCCCTCGACTCCGGCCCTTGAGTGGTGCCCTTGACTCCGGCCCTCGACTCCGGCCCTCGACTCCGGCCCGGCCCTTGAGATCGGCCCTGGACTCCAGCCCTTTACTCTGGCTTTCTCGAGTTTCCCTATACTCCCGCCTCTCAGGACTCCTGCCAGGGGCCGTATTCATAATGGCCACTGAGGCTACGCATCTAGACTTAGCGCTAAGTGGAAGATTTGTCGAGCGATTCAAACTGCATAAGTAGTCACCAAAAGAGTGCATTTTCTGAATTAAGAAAGTGCTAAAATTATATTAAATACGATTTTTAATCATAAGCACCACCACAACGAGCTGGTGAGGCTATGGCGAAAACGCACTTTTCGTGCGTAACTTACGAGGGCATTATGAATTCGGCCCCAGAGGGCTCTACGCACCATCGCAATGCCCTGACCGCGGCGGCCTCATCACGCGGGCAGCAGCCACACACCAGCATCCCGGGAGCGGCGTGTACCCTGTATACACCGCAACACCCGGTCGCATGTAGCTTGGACGGAGCTCTCGAGCTTTCGACTTTGGTGCATCGTATTTCTGTTATCTCGGATATCGCGGCGGAGGCCTTGAAGTTTTACTTGTACTACAAACACCATAGCTTCCGGCCTGAAAGGATAACGCGGCAGTCTATAGGGCAGCACGTGGCCGATGTTAGATACCCTGCGGGGTGCGGGGTGGGGGGTCTGGAGGAGTCGGGGTGGGGGGGAGGGGTCGGGGGAGGGGGGGGGGGGCGTACACAGCGAGGCCCCGATATGGACTTGGCGGAACTGGTACTGTGACACCGTCGAGTGTTTGGCGCACTGAATGGAATATCTGACCTCTTTACCCCCCGCCTCACCCCATCACACTCACCCCATCCCACCCTGCTCCATCACGCACACACACCCAGCCCCCAAAGCCGTCTGATATTGAACTCCGGTCTGCATTAGAACGTCTGTACTCGGGGTCAATTGGCTGATATTGGCAGATTGTATTACACGATTGTGTTGATTAGCAAAACAGTGCCATGTTGTGTCAAGTTTGTTTTGCCGTATATGTTTCTACATGTCACGCTTTATGCTGTTAGGTTTTCTGCACCAACTGACTTCGCTAAATGTTTCTATATCGACACGATAAAGGCGGGATAGATGGATAGAGTGGTCAGTGATGGGGTTGGGGGAGGGGGGGGGGGGGGTAGGGGGTTGCGGAAAGAGCGAGAATGGCTTTTGAAACTTCCCTCTCCCAGCTGGTGGTGCGCATTATTATTCCGTGGCCTGGCCGTACTGCACCCCCCACCCCTCCCACGGCCTTTATTTGGACTATCTTTCATTTGGCGGTATTTTTTGGATGCCCCCCCCCCACCCACCCCCCTTACCCCTGCCGGTCATAAGCACACATCTCTTGCAATGTGTCCACCCCCCCCCCACCCCCTCACCCGACCCCTCTATTTCTTCACCAAACATAGGCTCATGAAGACCGGGACCAGCCTACTTAAAGAGGTATCTTGGTCTCGCCGCAGGGGTCACGCCTCACCCACCCCCCCCCCCCCCGCCCCCCGCCCCGAGATCCCGCCAGATGGGAGAAAAAAGGGAAGAGCGGAGCCAGGCCCCCGGGGGTAACCCTCTACTCTTTGCGAAGAAGGACATGGGATCTTTATCCTGCGATCACACGGACATGAGCACAGCGGGGCGCGAACCACCGACCCACTCGTTCCACGTGGAGTAAGTGTCCCTCCAATCGTAGTGAGCGCAAAACGTATAGGTGGGCTGTGAAGGAGCTCTGTTCCTTCTCTCAGACCGCCACTGTCGGCAGGTGGAAAATTTCAAGATTCTTCAAAGGCGGTCACATCAGTAACAATGTCTCGAAAATGTTTTCATTTTTAAGAATAGAACTTGACATACAAATAACGAGCCTTGCGTATTGAATACAACAGTATACTCACCGTACCATTGTAAAACAATGAGAGTCCGACCCAGATAGCATGCCAACGTTAAGTTAACGTTAGCAGCTACGTTTAATTAACGTTATATGTTAACGTTATTCTAAAGTAATTTTGCTCACTGATTTAACGTCACGTTTGCATTTTAACATTAACAATAAACAATTCTAAAAACGAATATCTAACAGTAGCGATCGGCAGTCAGTTGACGGAGGGTGGTCCAGGGTTCGTCACCATTGGCACCAATGTGGTAATGGAAGTCATGGACCGAAAGTTCATCCCCGCCAGGTCGGAGATTGAAGCGCGGTCGCAAAATTACAATGCACACGCGCTAACCATTGCGCTACCGAAGCCGGCTTTATATTGTCCAGTATTAAATGGTTCAAATGAATATAAAGATCAAGTTAATTTTATGTGACCCCCAAACTTTTATTGGACAAATTATTATTGAAATGAATCTTACTTTATTTGCCCTATTTCTCCCGGTCACTTTTCGGCTACGACCTTTTTTTCTGAACGTTATTATAACGTTGTAAATTAGAGGGAACCATATATCAACCATTCTAACCAAAATCTAACGTTTGTGTTCTAACGTTACATTAACGTTTACTTGCTCTCTGGGGAACTCTTTCCTTTTTCACCTGATACCGCGTGTTATTAAGCTGGGTCCCCGGCACTCTTTCGAGTGCGCGAAATTTTAGAAAGTAGCCGACAAGAGAAATAAAATGGGCCCCGGCGTGAGACGAAGGCGGGAAATGAGAGGGCAGAAGTGTAAGAACACTCGACGAATCTGGTTGGCTGATATGTCGGTCAGTGACGGTGGCTTGTAGTTTGCACGTGGAGGTTACTCCATTGTCAGTTGGGGGCCTCTCTGGTGGCCCCAGGGGTGATGCGAGAGATTGGTGGTGATAAAGAGGGCACTGAGTATGTGGAAAGCGCCTGTGTTCCTGGTTGTTATGGTAGAATGTATAGCATGACATTCGCTTTCTCGTTCACTATCACAAAACTGATGACCGAGCTGGCCAGCAGCCATATGTATAATTGGTATTAGCGGACGTTTGTGAAAACTTATCGGGGCTGGGGTTGTGGTGGTGGTGGTGGTGGGGGGGGGGGGGGTGAGCTTCGTGTGCTGTCTGGTTTGATTGCATGAAGTGATTGATGCTTGCCTTGGGTCCACGAGTTTGTCTATCGGTCGCGAGGGAGGCTACGGAAGCCACCAGCTAGGCGGGAGAGGGTTGGGGCATGACAAAACTGACAACTGGTGATGGAATGAGGCAAATGAGTGGGCTTCGAACGCAATTTAACGTGTTTACGCTCGCATTACAAAGTGTTGATGGGTACATCGCACTTTAACGTGTTTATGTTTACATTGCAAAGTGTTGATGGGTACATCGCACTTTAACGTGTTTATGTTTACATTGCAAAGTGTTGATGGGTACATCGCAATTTAACGTGTTTATGTTTACATTGCAAAGTGTTGATGGATACATCGCAATTGAACGTGTTTTTGTTCACATTACAATGTGTTGATGGGTACATCGCAATTTAACATGTTTATATTGGGTACATCGCAATTTAACGTGTTTTTGTTTACATTGCAAAGTGTTGATGGGTACATCGCACTTCAACGTGTTTATGTTTACATTGCAAAGTGTTGATGGGTACATCGCAATTTAACGTGTTTTTGTTCTCATTGCAAAGTGTTAATGGGTAAATCGCAATTTAACGTGTTTTTGTTTACATTGCAAAGTGTTGATGGGTACATCGCAATTTAACCTGTTTTTGTTCTCATTACAATGTGTTAATGGGTACATCGCACTTTAACGTGTTTATGTTTACATTGCAAAGTGTTAATGGGTACATCGCAATTTAACGTCTTTTTGTTCTCATTGCAAAGTGTTGATGGGTAAATCGCAATTTAACGTGTTTCTGTTCTCATTACAATGTGTTGATGGGTACATCGCACTTTAACGTGTTTATGTTTACATTGCAAAGTGTTGATGGGTACATCGCAATTTAACGTGTTTTTGTTTACATTGCAAAGTGTTGATGGGTACATCGCAATTTAACCTGTTTTTGTTCTCATTACAATGTGTTAATGGGTACATCGCACTTTAACGTGTTTATGTTTACATTGCAAAGTGTTAATGGGTACATCGCAATTTAACGTCTTTTTGTTCTCATTGCAAAGTGTTGATGGGTAAATCGCAATTTAACGTGTTTCTGTTCTCATTACAATGTGTTGATGGGTACATCGCACTTTAACGTGTTTATGTTTACATTGCAAAGTGTTGATGGGTACATCGCAATTTAACGTGTTTATGTTTACATTGCAAAGTGTTGATGGGTACATCGCAATTTAACGTGTTTTTGTTCACATTACAATGTGTTGATGGATACATCGCACTTTAACGTGTTTAGGTTTACATTGCAAAGTGTTGATGGGTACATCGCAAATTAACGTGTTTATGTTGGGTACATCGCAAGTTAACGTGTTTTGTTCTCATTACAATGTGTTGATGGGTAAATCGCAATTTAACGTGTTGATGCTTGCATTACAATGTGTTGATGGGTACATCGCACTATAACGTGTTCATGTATACATTGCAAAGTGTTGATGGGTACATCGCAATTTAACGTGTTTATGTTTACATTGCAAAGTGTTGATAGGTGCATCGCAATTTAACGTGTTTTTGTTCACATTACAATGTGTTGATGGGTACATCGCACTTTAACGCGTTTATGTTTACATTGCAAAGTGTTAATGGGTACATCGCAATTTAACGTGTTTATGTTTACATTGCAAAGTGTTGATGGGTACATCGCAATTTAACGTGTTTTTGTTCTCATTGCAAAGTGTTGAGGGTATCGCACTTTAACGTTTTTTTGTTCTCATTACAATGTGTTAATGGGTACATCGCAATTTAACGTGTTTTTGTTCTCATTGCAAAGTGTTGATGGGTAAATCGCAATTCAACATGTTTATATTGGGTACATCGCAATTTAACGTGTTTTTGTTCTCATTACAATGTGTTGATGGGTAAATCGCAATTTAAAGTGTTTATGTTGGCATTACAATGTGTTGATGGGTACATCGCACTTTAGCGTGTTTATGTTTACATTGCAAAGTGTTGATGGGTACATCGCAATTTAACGTGTTTTTGTTCTCATTACAGTGTTGATGAGTACATCATAACGTGTTCATGTCTACATTATGTATCGCCTATTCATGTTTACATTATGTATCGCCTATTCATGTTTACATTTTGTTTCGCCTATTCATGTTTACATTACGTATCGCCTATTCATGTGTATATTCGAATGTGTAGATTCATTTATAATGAAGTGTGGATTCCTACATCATAACGTACTCCCGTCAGACTATGTCCAGACTATGACAATTGTGCATGCATTTAGGCCTAAATACGCATTCAAGGTCGACAGCGGGTGGCGCTTAGTTGATATGTTCGGAAACAAATACACGTTTTTTGGGGGCATTCGAGTTTTCAATGACAAATAATATCGAACTATGTCACTTACCATTCGCACCAAAATACTAATCTACGGGGCGTGCGTTTTAAGTAGCTTGCTGTATGGCAGTGAAATGTGGACTACGTATTGTGGCCAAGAAAGCAAATTGAATAACTTCCATTATCGTTGCCTGCGAAACAGTTTAGGCATATCTTGGCAAGACAAGGTCACGAATGCTGAAGTGTTAGCCAGAGCCAACCTACCAAAGCATTCTTGCTCTTGTGAAGCAAAGTCGTCTACGTTGGCTTGGGAAAGTTCATCGTATGCAAGATGAACGCATTCTCAAGGATGTGCTATACGGTGAACTCGCCGACGGCAAAAGGCCAACTGGACGGCCAAAGTTAGGTTTAAGGATGTTTGTAAGCGGGACATGAAGGCTTTCAGCATTGATCCAGATTCTTGGGAGGATCTGGCATCCCAAAAAAGGGGATGCAATTGCATGTGATAAAAGTAGTTACGAACCATTTCAGTCAGGTCATAAAAAACGCAGTATCTTTCATACGTTAGGCAAAAAACCCTGCTTGCTATGGCTTTTACCAAGGACAAACTCTGTGAGTCTTGTTAAAAACAGCAGTTTGGCCGTAAAGGTGACAGGCAGAGACATAAGCTTATGAAGAAACATCAATTTGTTTTTATAAATGCGCGATCTCATAGCACTCCACCCTGGAGTTCCACGTACAATTTCATCGTTGGTTCTCATGTGAAACCCTGAATTAATTTAGCCGCGTACTTTTGAGCTATTTCCAGTTGTACAAAATGTCTGTCTGATAAACTCTGCCAAACCTCGCTGCCAAAGAGACAGGCTGGGATACATATGCGCTCCCATAGCTTTGTGGAATAAAACGGGTTTAAACCGCTTGGCTGGACGCCAACACAAGCGAGTGCCGCTAGTAAACGCTTGGATTTTGCACACATATCAGTAATAATCTTATCACAAGACCCGTAAGAGCTTAATGTTAATCTTGTCACAAGACCCGTAAGAGCATAATGTTAATCTTCTCAAGCCATAGCTTAAGCCTTTCCCACACAACTTTTTCAAGTAATTTGCTGAGCGTGGGCATCAGTGCTATACCTCTGTTCATCAGGTGCCTGTTTTTACCTTTACCTTTATACAAGGGAATGAGGATCCCGGTTTTAAAGGCCGTAGGGATCGTGCTACAGGCTAGGATATTGTTAAAGAGCTGTGTGATGTGTGTTTGCAAGAGCCGCCTGTCTGTCTTCAAGTGTTCGTAATTTTATAAGGTCGTATCGCGGAGCTTTCTTATTGTGTAGGGCTGCGCATGCGAGCTGGATCTCGTTTACAGAGAAGGGTTTGTGAGTTATTCCTGTGGGGTCGTCAGTGAGTGATTTGAGTGTTCAGTATGCTAGTAACCTTACTATCGACAAAGGTTTTAAAACCGTTATCAAAGGCACTGGCTTCTGTTGGTTGTTCATTTAATAGGGCTTGGTAATAGCTCAACCAGCAAATTCTTACTTCGCTTGGCTCACAAATGAGTCTGTCGTTTGTCTTTATCGAGTGCCATGATTTAACTGTCGTCTTACGTTTGCTAACCGCTCGCCAGAAACGTCCCCTATCCAGCTCAAAGTCGGTTTCGACTTGCAGTGATTTCTTTTGATTATAATCTTCTTATTTTAAGCGTAAGAGTCTTGCAAACAATCTTTTCCCTCGTTTGTAAGCGACAACACTATCATAATGCGCCCCCATGGGTTGACCTTCATTAATCCATGCATGACGTGAACTTAATTGATTGTTGTGGGCGTGTTTAAGATCTTCATCCCAGTACGGCCTCTTGTGCTTGGCAAAGGTTTTCCTTGGGAGTATTTCAGAAGCGCATTGGATAACGCTTTGAATGTCATTACAATAAGAATCAACATCAATGTAAGTCCTTATACCAACGGGTTGTAAGTGGGATTTCAGACTTTCCCGGTACGTGGATGGGTCCACAGCATCCCAGTTTATAACTGTTCGGCAAATAACGTGATACTTCTTTACACTCTATGATAGACTAATTACAACAGGTAAATGGTCGGAGGTATTCATAGCTTCTTCTGGTAGAATACAACAGCGACGCGCTTGATGGTACATATCGTTGTTCACACTGACATGGTCAATTTTTGTGCCTTCTGAAACAAGGTATGGGATTTGCTCATGGTTTGGGCGGATAATTTTCCATATTTGGATCAAGGAAATTGACTATAGTATCAATTGCACTGCCTAATTGAGTAATTGAGTAAGGAAACAACTAAGCGAGGGAGCATTATAGAAACAACGGTTAGTCATTGTGAAACCCCAAGGGAGGGTAGGGGTGGGAATGCGTGGAGGAAGTAGACATTTTGGAAGTCTTTAGTTTTTATTGGCTGTTACTAGGGATGCGTTAGTATTCAATGGATAGGTGGCGCTCGCCACAGGAGAACCAAAATATGGCTATGGCAAGCCAAAAGAAATAAACGAGTAATTAATTCACACACATTCGACAACCTTGTAATTCACGAAATATGGAAAGCCAAATCGCATAAATAAATAAATAAATAAATAAATAAATAAATAATCGACATTATCACAGTTCATTGTTAAAATAATGCACTCTTTTGTCGTTTTTAATTTAAATAACGCACAGTTACATTAACAGCACACGGCTAGGTCTGTTTTCCGATGCATTCATCTATATAATCAACACTTAAGACAAAGGCGTGACGTCACACACATTTTTAAAGCGTGTTGTCGGGCTGGGTGAACGTGACATTCGGAACGTCGCACCAGTGTTCTTATGTGTTGGGGTGGAGGGGGGGAGGGGACTTCGTCCACCTTCGACTGCACGTGTACAAACCTATCACAACAGATCGAGAGGCTCACTCAAGCTGCCTAAACCACTAAGCCACGAGTGCTTCACCCCTTCAGAGTGTCATATGTCATATAGCTTGCACTCTGTTTTTTTTTGGGGGGGGGGGCGGGGAACCAATGTCGTGTGAGAAAGCATGCCTTTGTTGTGTACTACGCCATCCAAATGCGGATATCGCCGGTTTCGCCGTTAGCATATGTATGATAACAATCCTATTGTTGAGGGGTGGGTTCAGGGGGGGTTGTGTTCCCAGATCACGAAGAACACATTTCTTGTTGTTGTTCTTGTTGCAATATAAAAACACAATTATTAATTATATGATTTTAGGACAATACAGATTTATTAAATTCTACGGTTACGACATGTTTAGATATTATATGAACCCACCCTTTTCCCCAGCATTGTGATTCGGTCCAAGATGTTGTCGTAGAAGGGTGTTTGAGTGCTGCTGCCCCGAAAGTTAGTCCATTGCGGGTAGCGGCGCTCTACATCTTGGATCATCTGTCCTACGGCGCGGCGCAACACGCCTGCCCCCTGGTGATCGGGATTAGATCTTGGGGATTAGAAGGATATACAATGGTGACATGCAAATACGCGTTTCCGCCGATACACATAAGCCTAGTCATTTTCAAGTGCACTGGGCCTCCCTGAATTGCTGTTAAACTAACGTGATAACCCGGGAGATGATGATAAGGGGGAGGGGGGGGGGTGGGGGAGGGGGGAGTTCAGGACTCAAAATGTTCCGGTCCTACTTTTGCATGGCACGTCACCATGAATAAACTAGGTCGGCGCGGAGTTCAATTTCCGGTTCATGTTCAAATCTATTACTGGATCGAATCCTGGCGCCTTGTAATCAGAATACTCGCATAGTTTGACGAGGCAGTAATATACCTCTCCTTTAGAATTAACTAGAATACTCGGAACGTCGTTGCAAATGGAGGGAACACGAGCCGAACATGCAGGGAGCACTAAGCGTAATAAAAGCTAACTACCAGATAGAAGGTTATTCTATAAATAGGACAATTTATTGCCATTTTTATATTAGTTGATGTATGCTTGTGACTGTGTCATTCAATATTGTATGTGATGTATTGTTAAACCTGTCAAGTGTGAAATAAAAAAATTAAGAAAAGAGAAAATGGATACTCGTAACGACCTGTCGCGTGTTAAGACAAGCACTTTGTTCACTCTAAGATCTGACAGAGGGCCGATTTTGTAGTTGAATATTCATTTGCTATCCAATCTAGTTTCATCGTCGCAGCTATCTAATGATTTGTGCACTCATCTAGTGAGCCATTTGGTAACGATATGGAGTAGATACTGCCTGGATCGTTCTTAGCTTTAAGTCAATGCCCAACGGGCGCTGTATTTAAAGCTGCCCATACCGTAACTTTCCACCTACATAATGTTGCCTGATGATGGGAATGTTAGCTATATATGAAATCGGTTTGTTGTCATGTGTTAAGAAACGGCGATATCCGAGTTTTGATAACGTATTACACAACATGCCAAACAACGTTGCTAAACCACATGCCCTGTTAACTACTGCATATCAATATTTATGTGTTCTTATACAGACAGAACCTAAGTATAAAATTTACATTCAAAATATTGCTGCATGTCATACCATGTTATTTATTGCAAACAGCATTTATGTGTTCTTATACACCAATAACGTCGATATATAATTTCCATGCAAAACATTGAAGCAGTTTTTTAAAGAACATATTGCTGCATGTTAACTTAAGGCAATAATATCGTCATTGATATCGTGAAGAATTTATCCGGTATAGACATACAAATTGCAACACTCACATCCTCGCCGTCCTTCTCGCACACGTAAACTAATCGATTCGGATCTTGAATGAAACGTTGAAGGCACCCTGCAGTAAATGCAGTGACTTAATGTCAGTGGTTGTGCGGCCAAAGAAGGAAATATCGCGAGAAGGGAGTGTCGAAGCAAATAGTATTCGACAAAATAAACACGCAAACAAAATGACATTACAGGAAAAATCGACTAATTAAAGTGTCGAGAAGCAAGGTGATATGGACTAGAGAATTACTTTGATCGAATCTATTTGATATCCAAAATATAATGCCATGCATTCAAATGATGCGTTTTTCTGTATTTCCATATGTGTTTCAACACCCGTTGCTCCTTTATAGATTCGATGGATTAATTCAAAATGGATAGGGGCAAGGGACACTATTATTATTATCATATAATAAATGGAGAAAACGGGAAGATCGATCAGACCGGAAAACGAGCGAACAGATAGGGGTCGCCATCGCATAATTTCTGAGATATAGCAGTTCGTTGATGAAAAAGACGTGAGACTTAAAGTTGCTTTTAAGGAAGCATCTTAGGAATATGCATTAATGAACAAGCAGACGCATCACCCTTCACCCTACCTTGGTTGATAAGGACTTCTCTTTGCTTCTTTCAATATTCTGTGATCTAAAGTGTTCGTGCCACGATTTTGCCTTGCTCAGAGTTAAATTGGTTTAGGGAAGATCAACGAATAACAATTTGTTTTCATGGGAGTTTACATTTTTTTATTCCACGATATCACTATAAACGCGTTCGTCAAAGTAGCAAAGCTGAGATCCGGCGGGTTTATTTCTAGGTCCATTGCATCTGAGTGTTCTTTGAAAATTCCCCAATGATGTCACAAGATTGACAGGTGAGCCTTGATGCAGTGCGTAGACATCTGTGGTCGAGTGCGTTTCGCCCATGCGTTTTTATTCCCATTGGTCGTCACTTTCCTTGCTCGCAGAAGTTAAATTGGTAGGTGCGAAAACAAATGGAAAAAGTATGCCCTTCTACTATATATGGGGCGTTACAGCTCGAAAATATAAGCGTGGAAACACAGGGGATTGATATGAGCTGAAGGCGTTTTGGCGTGGCACGAACACTTTAACTTTCGCATACAACTTTCGAAGTCAAATGTTTAGCGCTTACAATCATTTCCAGGTCTTGTGAGCCAGTAGGGCTATAAAGTCTCGTTCGCCTAGACTTCCGGTTTACTCATTTTGGGGAGTAACAAACGAAGCACGTGTTCTGAACGAGTTTAGAATCTCTGCGCACACTGGTTTCCTGACTATCTGTGACGTAGGGGTGACGTGTATGTTACGCAAAGAGTGAGACTGGGGACCAGACTACCTGCGCAAGAGCCAGGCGCCGAGGGGTGGGTCCATTGCGGAAGGTCTGGCGATATAATTAAGAATATTTAAGAAATATAGCTGCCCAAAACTGATAAACGACATATTTTTCATTCGTTTGCGCCAACACAATGACTAATATTTGTTACGACGGGACAACACGACTGAGAAACCAACGTTTTTTTGCATTTCCTACGAAAATGAGACATTATGACGTCACATAGATTCTCCCCGAGTGACAACGTTGGCGCAACGCTTCAAACAGAAAACTTACAAAGAATGAAGAACTTTGTCTTTTCGTGATCTAAAACTGATACGAAAACCTCCTACTGGTCTTAATTTACCTTTACCATGGGTTTAATGACGCGTCCGTGTGTTGTTACTCCATGCGCTGCACATTTTGACAGCGGAATGGTTAAGTCGATCACTTGCTCTCGCCATTTTTGTTACCGCGGAGGCACGTGAAACGTCACTCGTAGTTTGGAGAACTCGCAAAAGCCCGGGTGCAGGGCTAAATTTAGAACGCTATTTTTAGCTTTCGAGTGTTGTGAAGACGGATTTTTCCTTGTATATTCCCAAAGTTCTGCGCTCCATCGTCTCCAAATATTTTGACGTCTATCTTCCATAGCCATGTTTAGTGAAATGGTACTCATAGTCTTTAGAATAAACCTGGAAAGAAATTGACTTATAGCTGCCTATAGTTCAACATGGAGCACGTGTGTTTGTTTGTCCCCAAAATTGAAGTCTCGCGGCCCGATCGCGACAACTGTATAGCCCTGTTGCCTTCTTTGCACCATATCAGCGTATGTAAGTATATCGCGACCAAGAAACGGCACGCGCGCTAGGCAGCGACGTGGACCATTTAAATCGATAACCACAATTCCTTTGTGTGTGACGTCATGTTTCAATGTTCTTCGCCATGTAACCATGGCAACGATTGTTTATTGAATGGACCACAGAGCGGTTTGGGTCAGATTTCATGATTTTAGCGGCCTTCAGATTTAATGGTATTGCAATAGTTAACACGACAATCAAATCGTAATAATACGGATTCACGATACCATGTAGACAAGACGGGATCTGACGAGAAGATATGGCACTAAATGTTGCCTACCAGGGACGTAGTCGCTCTTGAAGCCTTGACCATGAGCTATTCTGCTGAGCTCCACGATGCCTTGGTGGTCACTCTCCCGTGCCGGTCGGAGCACAACATCACCGGGGAAGGGGGAGGGGGAGGGGGAGGGGGGGGGGGGCAGGGGGAGGGGCAGGGGCAGGGTAACGAGGGGGAGGTGGAGGGAGCGCTCAGCTTGCGCGCGTCACCAATCTGAAGTAGCAATATGAACTGGGAGGAACTATCCGTCAACAAATCACCCAATAAAAGCAAGACTCGATTTTAAATGTAGATCGATCCTGTGCCCATGGACCCATAACCCGTAAGATACATACATGTGCCATGGGGTTTTTACGCGGTGCAGGACCAATAGCAGGAAGATTTCACATGTAGTAAGCATCCATATTAATACAAGTAAATACTTTACTAATACTATTAGCACATTCGTTAAGTTAACATATTTACTAACTAAACATATATTTTTCATATGTATGGGCACATTTATTATGATCAAGCCAATGATATACATGTACTAAGACATTTTGTCACACTGTTAGCCCATTCACATGTTAACACATTTTGTCACACTGTTAGCCCATTGACATGTAAACACAGTATGACACCCCACGCCCTTTAACACGTGGACACTAGGCTTGCTATAGGTGGGCGCCATCAGTCTCCTCCCCAGCACGGGAAGTCGCCTCAACACCCTTCTAACGATGAATAATTTCCGCAACAATGGTGTTGGCTTTGTTACTGTTTGTCGCACATCTGACTGAAGAGGCTTATTGTCTGTCGCCCCGTTCACTTAACCAATTACACTTATTACCCCTTGCGCTGGGTGCGGTTGCAAGTGATTTTCAACAAAATAGCTGATAGGAAAGTGTGTCGTCGGTCAATCCGCTTGTGGGAGGAGGGGGGGGGGGCAGAGAGGGTATGGCGGTGTCTGTGATTCCTGGGTCTGGTTCCTTGGTCAAATTCTTTATATGCAAGGTGCTTTCCTTTCCTACTAGTTACTGTGAGGTGCTATGAGGTTCTGTACGGTGCTTTGAGGTTACTGTAGGACGGTAAGGTGCTATTAGTTATTGTAGGGTGCTATTAGTTACCAGTGAGGTAGACTCCAGGGATCCTACTTGCTACAAGATTGCCCCAGTAGCAGCGGCCTTAGTGAGTTCGATTTCAGAGTCTGGTTTCTCAGCCATATTCTTTATGGTGAGATAGCTATGAAGTTGGTTATATCAAGTGTACATTTATTAGTGGAGAGATGTCGCAGGGCAGGATGTAACCGGAATAGTGTATAGTTTTGGTGGGATCAGGCGCGCAGTGTGGATTATTTTATAACCTGTATTTTCGCAAGAGCTGATGTCTATAAATAAATACTGGAACGGTATATTTGCATTTCCTTCATTTTATTTTTGCTGGTTACAATATCAAACTTGTCTGAAATCGAAAAGCCGTTAAACCGATAACCAAGTAGTAAAAATGCTGAATCGAAGCCTTTAAGCCACAACCCCTACCAAGACAAGTATATCTGCGCAGTCGCCACAACATGACACCCCCTCGGCACGTTACAATGTAACGAACATTGACCATTAGATATTTCAATCGGATGAACTACTCTTTTGTCTATTTCAAAGCTTTCGTTATCATATTATGCCGTTCCGTAGATATCGGAACATTCTAGTGAGCAATCTGAATCAGTATATGACCTAACAAATCGTTGTTCCCGGCTAAGCAAATGTTGTTATTTCCTGGGTAATGGAATAATATAACAATTGAAATTGATAATTGCTGAGAATGGTCCGACGGTATATATGAGAAACAACGAACGTCCGATATCACAACTTGGCTGACGCGACCCAGGACAAGTCGATGTACTGGAAATTGTACTGGTGCAAGGTGTGGACTTGTTTCGCCTGAAGGCCCAGAGACGACGAGATGAACTCGGCCAAATCACGATCACCGAATGTCGCCGAAAATGTCTCCGGGAGCATCACAATCAAACACATATCCTTCCTCGTCGGCGGCGCGCGCATGGTACTCATCACGTGCGCCGCCAGGTGGCGCAGCATGAGCTTCCGGTCTATGACGCCCGCATAGTTAAAGTTGACGCGCCACGCAAGGTCGTCATTGGCTGATATCCTGCAGCCGATGGACAGTGCGTCATATCCGGTCTGCGTAGGGCTGCCGTAGAAGACGTCATTATCCTTGAACAGGAAGCTCACATTGCTGGGAATGGCGTCATATATACTGTGGTTGAGAAATATGCAGCCATCGGGAAATACAATGTTGGTTTGCGCGGTGTTTCTGAGGAGTTTGGTCATCTCGATTGGTGAGACGGTCCGTAGGCCCTGGGTCTGGATGGATTTCAAGTGGGTCAGGAGGGAGGGGGTCACGTCTATCGCCGCCCGAAACGCCACCTAGTGGGGGAAAACAACTTGCTAAATCACATATAATGATCATATAAATAAAAAGCCTGCTTTGTGTCTGCTAAAGATACAATACACGAATGTGACTTGATGGTCACAATAATTTCTTAAATTCAACCGTTACAACATGTTCGATATTATATGCACCTACCCTTTTTCCCAACATGGTGATTCGGTCCAGGATGTTGTCGTAGAAGTGTGTTTGAGTGCTACTGCTCCGAAAGTTAGTCCATTGCGGGTAGCGACGCTCTATTTGCCGGATCATCGGCGGCGTGCTGCGGCGCACCAGACCTGACCCCTGGTGGGCGGGTAACACACGACCAGCCTCAGCCTGTATCGTGCGACCCTCGTCCAGTCCCATGTGAAGCATGGCGAAGGATATCTTGGGGATTAGAAGAAAGGACAGACAATGATGGACTTACCAGACTCTGGTACTGTCAGAAAATGCAAACTCTGGATAGATAACGTCTGAGTGAATTGGAGTTGGGGGTGGGGTGGGGGTGGGGGGGGGGAATGTTTCTCAATATGTTCAAGCCCTACTTCTGCATTACACGTCACCATGACTATTTCACTCACTCACGTGGGTGGATGTGCCATCAAACGGCGATGGCTTTTGGCCCCGAGTTTAATTTGTGTAAAATAGTTCTCGTGCAAATTCATTACTGGATCGAATCCTGGCAGAATCAGAATAATCAGAATACTAGTATAGTTTGACAAGGCAGCAAAATATTTCTCCTTTAGAGATAACTACATGCGACCTACATATTGTAGTCTGATTGTGTGACGGTAAACGATGCACAAAATAGGCTTGTTATTATATGTTGAAAACGGCGATATCTGCATTTGAATGACGTAGAACGCAACAAAGCCATGCCTTACCGCACAAAATTGCACCAGTTTTTACTCAACATTTTTTGCTAAGCAACATGCCTTAATATTCATTGCATACAATATATATGTGTTCTTATACAGCAAGGCCCTAAATCTGTAATTTCCGTTAAAGATATTCAAAACAAATCCAGGAAAAAATTAGCTTCATGAGTAACTTTAAAGTATAGCATCGTTATTAACATTGCGGTGTCTGAATTTTGTGACGTAATACATACGAAAAAGTCACACTCCCCGCACGAGATTGGCAGCCTCTTGGCCAATACTGCATCGCATGCAAAGACACAAAAGAAATTACAATGCTTACAATTTCGCCATCCTTCTCGCACACGTAAACCACCCGATCCGGATCTTGAATGAAACGTTGGAGGCACCCTGGGGTAAAGACAGTGGCTTAATGTCAATGGTGGTGAGGCCAAATAATGACATATCGCTAAGGAGAAGAAAAAACCCAAAGAAAATGTTATTTGGCCAAATAAATACGCAACTAAGATGGCATTGCAGAAATTATCGACTTAAGTGTTGAGAAGCAAAGAGATATGGAAGAGAGAATTACTTTATCCAATTCTTCTTTTCCATATATATGTATGAAATATGATGCCATATATCCGAATAATTAAGGCTTTTTCAGTATTTCCTTCTTTGTTTCAAAACCCTGTTGCTTCTTTATAGTCTAAAATGGAAAGTGGAATTATTTTGTATAATAAAGGACTAAACTAGTTTTAATACCTATCAGAATAGCAAAGAAGCAAGCAAAAAGGGGTCGCAAATCGCATAATTTCTGACATAGCAGGACGTTTATGACAAAGCCAAAGAGTTTGTCGCTTATCAGGCAAGAGCAGAGGCATAAACGCACTCTGACCAAGTTGGCGGATAACGCATTCTGCATGGTGATGACCCCATGGCTGCTTACACACTACAATGCGACTTCATGATACCATGTCGACAAGACGCATTCCCACGCGGAGATTTGACAGTGAATGTTACATACCAGGGACGTAGTCACTCTTGAAGCCTTGACCATGAGCTTTTCTGCTGAGCTCCACGATGCCTTGGCGGTCACTCTCCCGTGCCGGGCGGATCACAACGTCTCCGGCGGAGGGGGAGGATGAATGGCAGGAGGAAGAGGCCGGGGAGCTAGACGAATTTTAAATGTAAATCGATCGTGAACTCAATAAAATTATCCCATGAAACAGATAATGTTCAATGAGGTTCTTACCAGCAGAGCCGATCGAACTAGGATTTCACGTGTTGTTTTCATGCATATTAATATATTTTAATACTTTTACAATGCCAACAATTACTTTCACATTTATTAGGATGAAAGTATTATGTTAAGACATTCATTATATTAAAATATTTTACATGTTTTGACACATACATCAGGTGAAAAACATTATGATGACATACTTCACATGTACGGAAATATTCATTATGTAAAAACTGATATATTAGCACATTTGCTATGTTTGCACATTCGTCATGTTAGCACATTTACCATATTAACGCCATTGATATTCGTGGGCGCATTCTCTTTGTTAAAACCAACGATATATCAACACATTTTGTCTCAATAGTGTTAGCACATTCGCCATGTAAACATATTTATGACACCCTACGCCCTTAACGGGTAGACACGAGGCTAACCTCTTGCTGTAGGTTGGCGCCATCAGTCTCATCCACAGCGGTGGAAGTCGCCTCAACACCCTTTCAACCACAAATGTTTGAGAAAAATGGTTACTGTTCTTTGTTGCACACCGGACTGACGCGGGTTAATGTCAATCATTCTGTAACGGGCAATATGTTCTATAATATCAAACAACGTATGCCCGCTTCATGATATAAGCCACTCTCGGGAGTAGCGAGACACTGATGGTTTAGTGGTTTAGGCGGCCTAAGTGAGCCATTTCATGGTGATAAGATTTGCACACGTGCAGTCGATAGTGGATAAAGTCCGCCCCTCCTCCACCCTAACACGCACACACACACACACTGGTGGGACGTTCCAATTGTCCTGTTCACCTTGCCCGACAACACTATATTCAGCTCGCAATGACCCACTAGACCCAGTAAGACTTGAGCTAAATGAGACGTGAGCTAAGTGGGACACGCATAATTGAGCTGACTGGGCCGTACGGTTGACTTGCAGAATCAACAACACAAAGACATTTCTTGAAAGGTCGATCACAAGGTAGGTAAGGCATGTCTCATAACAATATGTCATTACTTAACGTGCGTGGGTAAATTGCCTCTCGGAGTAATGTCTCAAGTTGAATAAACCTTTAGCAATGTAGCAGGACTAACGGACGACCGGACATCAGCGGAGACATCAGTGTTTATTGCGGAAACAAACAAAAATCTGCCAGTAAGAAAAGAAACCAAAACAATGAACTATCTGGCTGCGGCTCCATGGGAGCAAAATATAGAAATAAACACGTGCTCATAGAACAAGAGCGCATCAGTTGTGCTTTCTGCCCTTTTCGGTAGATGGCGCTGCTCAGGCAGAAACGCCGTCGTCTTCTGTCACCATCGAGTCAGCCAGCTGGTATGGCAAGCCAAAGTGGAATTTAATAGAGTATTTGCACATATGCTCAAATACTGGCACATATGTCCAAATGAATTAAACATATGTGTAATTCAATTGCACATATGTCCAAATGAATTCAACCTATCTTCAATTCAATTAAAGATATCTTTAAAGACCCCTATTTAGACATATGTCCAAATGATTTATACATATGTCCAAATGAATTGCACATATGTCAAATTCAATTGTACATAAGTCCAATTCCAAATTAATGTTATCATTAATTCAAAAATGAATTAATGTTATCATTAATTGAATTAATGATAATTAATGTGCAATTCCAAAATAATGTTATCATTAATTCGAATTAATGATATCATTAATTCAAATGAATTAATGTTATCATTAATTCGAATTCGAAGTGGAGGTGGAGGTGGAGGAGTTGGAGGAGATGGAGCGGGTGGAGGTGGAGGTGGGGATGGGGGTGGGGGTGGAGGTGGGGGTGGGAGTGGGAGTGGGGGCGGGGGTGGATGTGGAGGAGGAGGTGGGGTGGGGATAGAAGTGGGGTGGGGCTGGATGTGGAGGAGGCGGAGGTGGCTTTGCAGGTGGAGGTGGAGGTGGGGGTGGATGTGGAGGTGGAGGTGGGGGTGGGGGTGGATGTGGATGTGGAGGTGGAGGTGGAG
Source organism: Arenicola marina (assembly GCA_964019135.1). Taxonomy (NCBI): domain Eukaryota; kingdom Metazoa; phylum Annelida; class Polychaeta; family Arenicolidae; genus Arenicola; species Arenicola marina. The sequence goes on from OZ025263.1 coordinate 30,265,318, forward strand.
GTGGGGGTAGGGATGGAGGTGGAGGGGGAGGGGAGGGGGAGGGGAGGGGGAGGGGGAGGGGAGGGGGAGGGGGGTTAAGGTGGGGCGGCGGTGGCGGTGGAAATGGAAGTAGAGGTGGGCGGTGGAGGTGGAGGTGCAGGTGCAGGTGTAGGTGTCGGTGCAGGTGCGGGTTGGGGTGGAGGCGGAGGTGGAGGGGAGGGGGACGGGAAGGGGGAGGTGGAGGTGGGTGAAGGCAGAGATGGGATTGGAGGCGGAGGTGGAGGAGGAGGAGGTGGCGGTGGAGGTGGAGGTGGAGGAAGAGGTGGGGGTGGGGGTGGGGGTGGGTTCGAGGTGGGGATGGAGCTGGGTTGGAGGTGGGGTGGAGGTAGAGGTGGAGGCGGAGGCGGAGGTGGACGTGGAGGTGGAGGTGGAGGTGGAGGTGGAGGTGGGGATGAAGGTGGAGGTGGAGATGGAGGTGGGGGTGGGAGTGGGGGCGGGGGTGGATGTGGGGGTGGGGATGGAAGTGGGTGGGGGTGGGGATAGAAGTGAGTGGGGGTGGATGTGGAGGAGGCGGAGGTTACTTTGCAGGTGGAGGTGGAGGTGGGGATGTAGGTGGATTTGGAGATGGAGGTGGATTTGGAGGTGGAGGTGGAGGTGGAGGTGGAGGTGGAGCTGGGGTGGGGATAGAAGTGGGGTGGGGGTAGATGTGGAGGAGGTGGCTTCGCAGGTGGAGATGGAGGTGGAGGTGGAGGTGGAGGTGGAGCTGGGGTGGGGATAGAAGTGGGGTGGGGGTGGATGTGGAGGAAGTGGCTTCGCAGGTGGAGATGGAGGTGGAGGTGGAGGTGGAGGTGGAGGTGGAGCTGGGGTGGGGATAGAAGTGGGGTGGGGGTGGATGTGGAGGAGGTGGCTTCACAGGTGGAGGTGGAGGTGGAGGTAGAGCTGGGGTGGGGATAGAAGTGGGCTTGGGGTGGATGTGGAGGAGGTGGCTTCGCAGGTGGAGGTGGAGGTGGAGGTGGAGGTGGAGGTGGAGGTGGAGCTGGGGTGGGGATAGAAGTGGGGCGGGGCTGGATGTGGAGGAGGTGGCTTCGCAGGTGGAGGTAGAGTTGGAGGTGGAGGTGGGGGTAGGGACGGAGGGGGAGGGGGAGGGGGAGGGGGAGGGAGGTTGGGTGGCGGTGGCGGTGGGAATGGAAGTAGAGGTGGGCGGTGGAGGTGGAGGTGGAAGTGCGGGGGGGAGGTGGGGGTGGAGGTGGAGGTGAAGGAGGAGGGGAAAGTGTGAATTAAACATGTGTGCAATTGAATTCAACATATGTGCAAATTATTTGGATATATGTGCAATTGAATTCAACATATGTGCAATTGAATTCAACATATGTGAAATTGAATTCAACATATGTGCAATTGAATCAACATATGTGCAAATTATTTGGACATATGTGCAAATGATTTGAACATATGTACAATTGAATTAAACATATGTACAATTGAATTAAACATATGTGCAATTGAATTGCACATATATCCAAATCAGAAGCATTTGTACATATGTTTAATTGAATTAAAGATATGTCCAAATCAATTTTACATCTGTTAAATTCAATTATACATATGTGCAATTGAATTAAAGATATGTGCAAATATTTTGACATATCTTTAATTCAATTGCACATATGTTTAATTCAATTGCACATATGTGCAAATATTTGGACATATGTGCAAATATTTGAACATATGTGCAAATACTCTATTAAATTCCACTTTGGCTTGCCATAAGCTGGCGTTTGTCTTCTGCCACCAGAGGCAGGGAATGTGTGCGGTCTTGGAGAGCTACAACTGCTGTGTCGTCGTCCAGCTAAAAGTGAGCACAGAAGACATAATGTTCATGTTATTGACTTAGTGCCACAACAGTGGCGCCGACAAGTGGCTACCGTCTGCATTACAATCCAAAGCGATACCTGTTGAATGCAATCGGCCATTGTGAAACCACATTTGATTCGATTCGTGAGAAATATTTCCTCTAAATCTTTATTCTACACATTTCGGAAATAAATCAATCCTCACACTGATTGAGGAAAGACATTTCCGATGAGAAATGAAGGGTTGTAGATCAAGTGGCGGCATGAACAGGAATTAAATCTTATGACAACTTATGATTTTTACATGGGCACGTGTCGTGCATGACGGAATGGCCCACCACGACGGGCTTTGGTTTGTGAAACTGGACTTGAAACGCCAATCTAGGCGTCCACCAGCGACCACAAACCAGGATCTATCGACAGGTCACCGTTGCGATGACTGCGGTAAGCTCTGTCGATCACAGGTAGGCTTATTCAGTCATATGTAAATGCCGCGTTACGAATAGTATAACTTAAACCAAACAAAGCTACAAATCCATCGTCTTTCGCAGACGGATGGATGCCAAAAACATAAAATATTAGTTTCGTTTTTTCCCCATTGATCATGAGGTTGAAGATAATTTGTCAAAAATGCCCAGAACTTTTTTTGTTGTAAATACATATATTTTTTATTTTCAAGTAGACCCTTACACGATGCTTATTTAGAGAAAAAATTAAAACAATCTGTCGACGAAATGTTTTTCATCCGCTCAAAGAATTTGCAGAATCCATACAAGTTCTGTGACCCGCTTAATTATAATCTGTGTGTCACAGTTTACAGCTAAAATTTCTCTAAAAATCAAAACTTTTTTTTATCAGGTTGATGCCAAATGAGATCTTCCAAGATTCATGTTTAGTGCTGTGACGTATTGTACAACCGGCTCGACCAAAGTGCAAATTGCCATTATCTGTTCCTATAGTGCGAATCAAATTGTTTTGTATTGTTTTGGGAGGCAAGATGTGTCACAACAAATGAAGGCCTATACACATCGGGTATTCCTTCGATATTTAAGCCAGATGTTTTAACTGCCCGTGACCAAAAATTAAAAACACGTCACTTTGTGAAATATAATGTTTTGTTATATTTATCGGTGTAGTTGTTACAGGCTGCCCTTTCAAATGTGTGTTTATTGAGAGAGGCAAACAACGGAAGCTATATTCACATTTCATGACGTAGGACCACAAACGTTTCCCGCATATATCAATACAGTCGTGTTCGACAGCCTTTTCTTTGCGCGGCTGCTACGAATGCAAATGGTCACAAATTTGACACTGTTTGCACCATTTCTTTCAAATTTGAAATTCAAATGAACAGTTCGATGTCCGCTTCGGCAAATATTTGTCTTCTGTTAAAGTCAGTACTTTGGCTTCCTCGTGTTCGTCATTCGAGCTTCTTGCTATGTACATACATGCTGGGTAAGGGGAAAGTTTAAACGACCTTGAGACCTCGATGTGTAAAGTTACCGCTCCTCCATATATCAACTTTAATGTTTGTATCTGGAAGCTATAGTCTGGTGTGGTAAACAAACCCAACATGACCCTTACTGATATATGGTTGCGATGTCTTAAAGCAAGATATCGGCACCTGGGTGACAGCGGCGGCTTTTGTTAGGATGGGAGTATATTATGGCCGGGTGACCTTGACGCCGACTGGGCGGCGCGAAAAAGTCGTGGTTGCTAGGCGACGTTCGTGCAGATCAAAACAACTGGTGGCCTTGCCTTGGTAAGTGTGTGGTTCTACACCGCCGCGGGCGGTTTCGTGCTTCGAATAATATAGACAATGGGACTTCCTTCGACGACCACTGGTGATGGGCAGGGTGAGGGTGAGAGGGGTCTGAATAGTCTGAATATTTTGAGTATGATGATGTGTTTTGCCACTGTTGTGCACGTGAAAGCTAAAATGACCCATCACGGGGTTGGATGAAACTTTTCCGCATGCTAAACTGGGTGCAAACGTTTCGCATGACAGATTAGAATCGTTTACTATACAATTGGTTTGCAACATGGCGATCAAAATGAAAGAGTTAAGGGACACATGCTTCTAAATAACAATAGTACAAAATTCTAAGCACTTCACGCCTTTGACCTCGATCGAACTCGAAAACATAGTTCGAAAGTAACATGGCTTCTAATTAATCAAAATCGAATGAATTTGTCTAGTACGGTGCCAGTGGCATAGCAAACGATGTGGGGTGTTTTATGCCAAACTTCGAATGTTTCATTCATTAGATTCATATGCAATTTTTCATATAAAAGATTATTCTGATGGTAACATTTGACGTGGGGCAAAAGGACGATATGGTAAGCGAAACGCCTTCTGTCGGGAGATCGGACGTTTATATTTCGCTTATTTTTGTCCCACTATCGGCCAAGTGCTGCCCGACAGGTAAAGTCGGTAAATTATCTTGGCGTTGTTGTGTAATGTTCGATTTAGGCTTCTCGATGTCATTACAGCTCTGGCGGGATGGAATAATCGATGATCCCGTCTCGGCGAATTCATGATGAACTCTGCCACTCTCTTTATCCCCTTCCCGACCCCCCCCCACCCTCTCTCTCTCTCTCTCTCTCCCCAGTCTGCCCCTCTCTCTATCCTCCGTCCCTCCCTCTTCCCCCTCCGTGGCCCTCCCCCACCCCACCCCTCCCTCTCTGGCGATCGATGGGGACTGTTTGTCTCCCACTGTGTCTACGTGCCGCAAGGATTAATTAGAGCCGGTCATGGTATTCCATTCGCTAGGTGGCGCTCCGTTAACTCATACCGTGGCTAGATGCTATTAGGGAATGTGTGAAGACACCGCCATGGAACTAGTTATCTTCGTGATTATAATGTATAAAATAGGCGATATTAATTTGAGCTACGCCTCAAGAGCCACACCTCGTATACGAGAAGGCCCAGCAATACATCAGTTCGGGACTGTTTTCTATGTGTTAGGGCCCAAAACGTCATGGTGACGAAAACTACACAACAAACGGTCTGAGCCATCTAGGAGCAAATGAACAGTTTCACACTTCAGTTTCAGATATATTTAAGTGCTTGTATAAACAATGGAATATGGGGCATCGCCCCCCCCCCCTCTCCCCATGGTCCATCCCTTGGGACCTTCTACTCCAAGAAACCTTAGATTTCTTTGTTTTTCTGCGCCCTAATTTGCGAATTTCGGCCTCCAATAGGTTTCTAATTGTCAATCAAACACTTCTTTAGCCGGCCCCGAGTGGCCCCGCCCAGTCTCCTTCAGACACGCCAAGCAGGGTTGTGTGCGCACGGGGATCGTTGAAGTTAAACTTAAAACTGTATGTTTCATTCTACCATGGTCAAGGCGTGGCCTTGCCGCACTAGTCAACTCGCAAGGCGTGGTCGTGCCGTACACCGGACGCACCGTGCCCGGTCATAGCTCTGCCCTGGGGCCCTGGGTTGCACACTCCCTCCCTGCTAAAACGCATTTGAATAACTCGTACGTCACTCACACGGTGGAGCCACCGCTCACCAGACTTTCTGGGTGAGTTCGGATATGCGACCGGAGTAATCGGCGCGGATATTTGGAGCATGCGGACTCACTCTTTCCGCTAATAGGCGGATCAATAATAACCGAACGCAAAATCCGCGGTCCGCGTGAATGTTGCACTTGCTGGACGGCACAAATTTTGAAGATCGTTAAATAGCGCCATAAAATAAATCAACGGATACGTATTGTGTTCATTATCTTATTCTCGTTGTCATAATATTATTTACAGATTTTTTGCAGGTCGCAATACTACTATATATATATTAAATGTATTGTGCGGCCTGGACGCCATGTTGAGAATCCTCGTGATCCTCCTCTGGGTGGGGAGTAAGGTCTGGGAGTAAAATGTACCACGTGACCGCCCTATCAGACCGCAATCTCCGCGTTCGGTTATGCACTCCGCGGAGTCCGACTACTCCGCTCGCATACCCGAACCTACCCTCTGAGTAAAGTGCTGCCAACTAGTGGGCTCTCTTGAAGACAGCCCTGGGCCATTGCTGTCTGTAGACGCGGCGCTGATGGCAATAGCGGCAAGGCAGCGCATGTGGTCATAGCAGACAGCCAGCACAGGAAGGCAGCACAGAAAGCCGGCACAGGAAGCCAGCGCAGAAAACCGGCACAGGGAGGCTGCACTGAAAGACGACACAGGAAGGCTGCACAGAAAGCCGACACAGAAATACGGCGCGGAAAGTGCGGATGTCGACCAAAATTCGAAGCGTCTTGCAGGCGGCGTCATCTTCATAAGCACTCATCTCCTAACTGCGCCGGATATCTTCTCTCGGAAGTAGGTCTATGGTGATATACATATAATATGCTCTTGAGAATATCGATGGATTCCATGGCTTTCAGTTTGTCGGAGGATTTTTTGTTTTGCATCCGCCTCGCACGCTACTAGAACTGTCAGCTGGTCAGAGGCATGGTAGGTGGTGAAAGATGAGGTAACTAATACTGATAGCCTCTTATTCCAGGTTCGATCAGCTGTTGTAGCCGACTTTAGCGGAATATTAGATCGAATATAACCGCTACATGACAGGTCAGTGGCACAAAAGCCATTTTTCTTTAGTCGCAGGTTGATTTGCCTACGTCAACATGTATCAATTGATATGCTCATAGGCATTATAAGGCGCCTTTTTGTGAGTCAATCCCATTGCTCTTTAACTATAAGGTGTCATTCTCCCGCATTTTTCAGTCCCTGCACATCCGCTCTCTGTATGTCCCCTATTTGTGTCCCCGCTCTCTAGTCCGTCCATGTGCTTGTATTCACATAGTGTATTTACGTCCTCTGTATTTAGTCAGTCTGGGCCCGGTAGCTCAGTGGGTTAGAGCGCTCGCCTTGAGTGCTCTGGCCACCTGAGAGCCTAACGGCACGTGGATCAGTGGTTCGCGCCCGGCTGTGGCCATGTCTGTGTGGTCGCAGGATAAGGATCCCATGTCCTTCTTCGCAAAGATTAGGGGGTTACCCCCGGGGACATGGTTCCACTCTCCCTTCCTTCTTCAGTTGACGCGATATGACCAAAAGAGGTTAAAGCGTCCTGAATATGCAACCAACTAATCTGTATTCAGTCTGTGTTCCCATTCTGTGCAGTAACGCTCTTTGAATTTCCACTCTGAATTCCCTCTCTGTAAGTGCACTTTCTGTATACCGAGTGTCTGTAATCTTAACCTGTATTTCCGCCCTCTTTACTTCTAGTTGTTGTGTTCGCAATCTGTATAATTTCCTTTCTATGTTGTGTCCACCAGCGCTCGCCTCCGTTGGCGCTCGTGGTTGTGTCAATCTTTGCCTTGATTTGATTGAGATTTAACTTCAAGCCTGTTACTGTCATAATGTGTGTATTCACAATCTGCATCAATCTATCTTTTACATATATGTAGATACCTTTAATAACTGTCGAGCTGAAATTAATAAGCACTAAAATGTAAATCAAGTGAGGATGGTTTCTTCTGCGATATTGATTATTAAATCGTTGCCCTGCAATATCGGCATCACTCTGTCAGCAGAGGGAGCTCATTCCTCACATCACATCTGCCCCACGTAACCGCAAACGTCACGGTTGACCTCAGCGGTGCTGGGGTCACACAAGTTCTTAAAGGATCGTTTAGGTTGAATTTTGTATTTTCGACGCAGAATTTCAAAAATATAGACATGCGGTTGTCATACGTTGACCATAGAAGAGTTACACGAAACCAAATTGGGTCAAACTAACAAGGGGTCAAAGTTCAAAGCGCTTCACGCCTTTGACCTCGAGCAAACTCAAAAACATAGTTCGAAAGAAATGTGGCCTCTAATTAATCAAAATCGAATGAATTCGTCTGACGCGGTATCATTAGCCCAGTAAATGCTAAACAGTCATGTCTTTGATGCCTAACTGCGAATAAAGCTTCGATTCGATTCATTTTCAATTTTCGCGTATGAAGGATATTTCTGATGGTTAAATTTGACGTGTGGCAAAAGGACTATAGCTTAAGCGGAACGCCCTCTGTCGGGAGATCGTATCGGCATATGATCGATCCGATCTGTGACATAATATAGATCGGTGTACAAAAGGTTATTCATGGCGCAGTCATTACGTTCTTTATTAGCTGCCGCCGGCGGCCTGCCGTGATATCCAGGCCGGAGCCGGTGAGAGCCCCAGTACCTCTCACTGCAGGTAGGTACACCGATACGGATGACGGAAGACGAGTTAAGTGGCGCTGACCGTTATACGAGCGACCTAATAATGTTTATTGACCCAGCAAATGTGTCTCCATTCATTCTAAAGGTTATGTGACCTGAAGAAGTCTCTGTAGCCACTAAAAGATTACGCTGGGACGCCTGATCGACTACTATATGTGGCATTAGCATGCGGTTTACATGTAGATTGTATGTATTTCATTGAGGTTGAGAACCTGGACCATATCAAGAGCCAATAAACCGAAGCGAATGAAGCGAATCTTTAATTCTGTTAAGAAGGATCAGCAAGTCGCGAACACCCCCCCACTCCCTCCCCCCTACTCCACCCGCCGTGCCTGGCCTTTCATATTTTCCCCTGCTAGCATGGTCACTCATATCCCCCCCCCCTACCCATTCTCCTCGGGCCGCCCCCCCCCCCCACCCCACACACAATTGGTGCCCTTTACCCCCTTTAACAACACCCTTGATCCGTCAGAGATTATTCACTTGCATAAACGCTGTAGATCTTATGCTGTATTCTGCATAACTGATTCGGATTCTGTGCTCAACTGTGGTGACATGGTAGGCCCAGTGGCAGGCAAGACTTCAAATGGAGAATTCAAGATGGCGGAACACCATGTAACACGAAACCTGCATATTATACTTGGGTAATTATTATGCACAAAGTTTGATGTCAATGATGATGAATATGATAATTACCTGCAAGGAACGTGGTACTATTTATAGAGCAGACCGGTTTATCATAGGATTCTCGGTTTATCATAGGATTAACTCTCTTCATAGAATCAGCTACATTATCAGGTGTGACAGAATGCCAATGTCCATTATGTCAAGGTGTAAGTATGTGTGTGCGTCGTTAACAGACAAAAAAAGAAGATAAAGTTGAAGGCACGTTCTTAAAACAACGCACGTTTTGCACTATGTAAAGTAGTCCTGCACAACCATTGTGTGTGAGTGTGGGTGTGGTAGGTACTGACAAACAAAGGCATGCCACACTCTTCGTGTTGACATCTCTACTAAGAGACATAAGACAACAGATTAGTCAATTCACGACCGACTCCGATCATTACAGCCCACTCCTCTCTCCCTCCCTCTTTATCTGTCTCTTTCTCCCTCTTTCTCTCACACCCATTCTCTCTCCCTCCCTCTTTCTCTCTCACACCCGTGCTCTCTGTCTTTCTCTGTCTCCGTCTCCCTACTGCGGTCGCAACCTCTCTTTCTGTATGCCTCAGGCTATCAAGTACGTCTTGAGCTAATAATATGTATTGATCACCTACCTGTGCCTCTCTACATCCACCCCCCCCCCACCCCGCCCCCCTGCCCAGTCGCCCCCCACCCCCTCCAGTCCTCCCCTCCCCGCCCCTGCCATACTTACCGTCTATAGACCCGTTGTCGCGATGCCAGTGTCACATGTCAGTGTTTGCCCTTGAGAGCGACATAGCGCTCTTGAAGAAAAAACAAACACGCAGACGACAGCGCTCGCCCCGACCCGCATCTGGCAATTTCCGGCGTTCAGATATTGCCGTTGTCACAATCACTCCCGGCATGCCGCGGACACTTGTCATAGCAGTAAACTTTCGTAACACGGTTCATAAAAAGAGCTGAAGCAAGCATTATTTCGGTAAACAAATCCGCTTGCGAGACAGCTTTGGTCGAAGGAAGAGAACTGTTTGCGAAGTTTTAGAACGGAAGCTGGGTAATGCATCACACAGGAATAATCGACACGTATCGTATAACAGAGAGTACTTGTCAGCCAGCGAGAAGCGATTTTGTCTTTTAGTGACAGACTGCGCCATCGACCAGACCAGGTAGAAACATCGAAATTGAGGTAGGTCTACTTAGGGGGGGGGGGGGGTATTATAGTTCAAAGCAGGTCCCATGGTATTTTCGGTCATCTTTATGGACACATATGGTAAACTGCAAGCCAATGTCTTTTTCTGAAAACCATTTTCCATTTTTTTTTAGGAAAATGATATATTTAGGCACTTATTGCATAACTACAATGACGTATGGTGCATTAAATAAAATTGCATGTCGTAAGGGCTTTGTCAGAACGGTGTGGGAAAGTGCTTCTGTCTTGAATACTGCGTCATCAAAGTATGGGCCTTGCTATAGTATTTACCCTCTAACATGTTGAAAGCTTGTACTGGTAAAAAATATATATTTATAAAGTTGGGGTGCATGTGGATAATTGCTGTATGAGCAACTCTTAAATGCCTGTTACACACGCCTCTAGACCTAAAAGGACGCCTGCATGACAGCCTGACAGCATGACTGCATGACAGCAAGGGGTATTTCCGTTCCTCGGGAACGGACTTTTCATTTCACCGTGAACTAGAAATGAGGAAAATAATTCTTCGTGAACTGGGAATGCGGTATTAGCCGACCGCCGTGATCAAGGATTTTCACTAATCGTTAACGGGGAATTCTAATAATAAATAACCGTGAATCGGAAAATCGTCAATTTAGTGTCGTGTATCCGCCCTTCCATTGCATGCGGAGAGTTTCGCTTTTAATTCATCGTGACCTGGGAATAAAGAAATTTATTCTTCGTGATCTGAGAACACGACCCCCCCTTGCCCCCCCCCCCCCGCCAACCCCGCTAACATGCTATCTGAGCATCGCAGTTCATTACTGCTGAATGCGCGATCTCCCGGCAGAGGGCAATCTGTTTAAGCTATAGTCCCTCTGCCCCACGTCAAATTCAGCCATCAGAATTATCTTTCATGCACGATCAATTTGAAATGAAATGACAGGAAATCTTATCGAACATATATTCGCAGTTTGGCATCAAGTACATCACTATTTAGCGTTTACTGTGCTGTTGGTACCGTACCAGACGAATTGGTTCGTTGTTGATTAATTAGAAGCCATGTTACTTTCGAGTTCGATCGATTCTAAGGTAAAACGCTTTGAGCTTTGATCTCGTGTTATATTAAAATATTTTTTCGCTTAGCCCTTCTATTGTGATCGTATTACAACGGAATGTCTATATATTTCAAATTCTGGATCGAAATGACAAAATTCAACCTGACCAACCATCTAAAAGTATTTGTGATCCCAGCATAGTCTAGAACAAAGGTTAGGTTGGCGTTTACGTATGTGCGCACCAGATTTGACGTAATGCCAGATCTGTCGTAATTCATAAGAACAAATGTGAAAGTTAATAATAGGCATTGATCTGACAAAAAACACGAATGTAAGGTGTTAACAAGTAAATGATAATTATCTAATTTCATGCCCCTCCTAGCAGCCCATGGTTCATGCCAAATAGTCTACTTTGCGCCTTCCTGGGGCGTCTTCACACTCAGCTTGAATGTCATACAATAATTGGGTACTTAAAGCGAGTTAACGTGGTAGGGCATAATAAGGAACAAATTCAGCCTATTGCGGAATATCTGGCATTTCGTCTAACCTGGATCGCACATACGTGCAGCCGAGGCGATGTGAGAAACGAGTTTCCGCTGCTGGCAGAGAGCTGAATGCGAAGCACCTTGCGCTCTCTGCGTTCGACTCACTGCGCTAGGGCTCCATTATATCTCCCCTTCACGGCACTCGCTCGCCAGGGCAGCGCTGCGCAAATTAATAGTAAAAAAGCCCATTTCTACAAATAAGTGCCGGGGACCTAGCCTAAGCCTAATAAGACGCGGTATCAGGCGATAATAAGAAAGAGCTCAGTCGCAATTATAACTTTTTCGAAAGGGTGCAAGATGTTTTTTGATGCATTAAATACACAGAGTTCGTTATGTTATGTTTTATTATTGAAAATTATAATGTTGCAAGAAATGTCAGCTGATTTGTTTTTATTTAAAGAATCTTGAAAGTTTTCTCCGGCCGACAGCAGCGGGAAAAGCGGAGCTTGCGTAGCGCCACCGTGCAGGGAGCTTGAGCGCCTTGGTGTTCAGATTACGACCCCCGCTTTCCTTTGGCTTCAAACGAATCTGTAATGGCCTGTCGCGCCGCAGATATGAACTGCCAATAAAACTAATTACGAGGCCATGAGACCTGCTCGTCAACGTCTGAGGGTCACCTTGTCATGTTCGAGTGTCCGCGAGTTCTGTTTAATCCTATAAACATGGGGGCTTTGAAGTTGGCTCCGGCACTGAGCACGTCGGTGTCGTCATAAAGCTCCCTGAGAATGAAGGACTAATCGTGACTTTCGGTCGGACAAACACCTCAGGTCGGGTGGTAATCAGTTAATCAGTAATCAGTTGCTAACCTACTAACCTAGGAACCAGCTTCGGTATATAGGCCTATGCCTACGTGTGCGGTTGTCAATTCTGACCTGCCTTGTCAATTCTGACTCGGCCCCCGTATATACATAAGAATATTCCTTTTTCCGGTCACACTGTGGTTATTTCTTCCTCGTTGGCCTGCCCACTAGCGTAATCAGTTATCCTTAACTCCTAATCCAATGTAGTTTATCAAATATAATAACGTAACAAGATGGCGGTACAGACACGATACAAAGTATTGGAAAATGAACGCTCCCCATCCACGCAGAAAATACGACCTTGAATTAAATTTCACTGTTCCTTACTATGTTGACATTACTCAATATATAGCAAAGTATTCATGTTACTATTGTTATGAGATCCTCGTATGTCTTTGACCCTGCAAAACCACTAGGGTGGGGCAAGACGCCCAGGCGGGGTAAAACGCCCATGCCCAAAATAACCCAGATGCGCATCTTCCGGAAGACTATGAGTGACGCATACGTGTCACGTGATCATAGCCGAACGTCTTCTGGAAGCGTGGGGTCGAGTATGCAAAAATAAGTATAACATTGACAATTTCCCATTATGACCTTTTTTGTAAAATTGCTCGAGAATTATTAGCTCACCATAGCGGACTTATCATGAATCAGGTCTGATTACCAGGTCAGTCACAATAACAAGATTATAAGCTGTAACGATGTGTCTGCAAAATTGGGCGATAATTACATAAAGGCGGGCTAGGCTAAAAAAACTTTACTGTTGTCTGATGGGGTAAAACGCCCATTTCATTTTGGGGCAAAACGCCTACCAGATTATTGGGTAAAGTGTTACCCCATTGGCAGGCGTTTTGCTCCATGATCAATTCTCTGATTAAAAATATATTTCTTGTTTAACACATAAAACGAAAATTCGCCTACTTTAATAATGTTCATCATAATGGAACGTAATAGAAATGCTTAAAGCTGCTCATACATATATTATTCGACTATATCATGACTTTAAAAGCAGGGCGTTTTGCCCCCGGTGTGGGGCAAAACGTCCCAAAATAGAATTTTGTCTTTTCGTTTTCCACGCCTTACGGTTAATATTTACAAAGAAATTCACTTATCATTAACGTAGAGCCATGCGTGATAAAGGTCTCTGACGTTATCTAGATTTGCTCTCATCATATAAAAAATAAATATGGCGCATTTTGCTTAAGGTAGGCGTGTTGCCCCACTCTACAATACATCCAATATCAGTCTCCACAAAATTAGGGAGCTGTTATTTTGTGTCTACCCTTGGATCAGAATTGACAAGGAAATCAGAATCGACAACAATACACGTGGTTGTGAGTGTGGCGGAATATGATTGCAAGGTCCAAGGCATAAGTACCATATCAAGCTCGGTTAGCTAGGGATCGCTCCGTTCCTCGGTTTAGCATGTTTAGGCACATACCCCCTAGCGGAAGAAAAACAAAATGTGCGTTCATAAAGCGGGTTGCCGCGAAAAAATACCCCTCCGGACCGTATATAGGCGGTAAAAGACCTCAACCGAGCGGATTTTGGCGATGAAAAATGGGGGGGGGGGGGGCGGGCTTTATCGCAGAACCCTACCAAACCCAGCAATGTATTAAGTACCCCCTCCCCACGGCTGCGTACCGTAGCGCTGTCGACCTTCGACCGTCATACGGTACCTCTGATACGGTACGATATATTAGGACGGGAACTTGGCGGATTGGTCAGGGACGCCAACAAATTAAAACCGGAAGTGGGGTATAGTTCGCGGCGAGCGAGAGCAGTCCCGCAGCGTAATATTGAACTCTGAACGACGATTCTTCTGAAGTTAGTGGAGCGTAAACATCGATGCGCAATAATTATCCTTTAATTATCTATATTTTACACTTTTTGAATTGTGCCACTATTTCCAAATAATGGTTAAGTTAGTGGATAAGCCAGCCAGAAATGAAAATCGTTCGCTGCGACCGATCAGTGCTCAGTGTGACCAAACCAGCCAACGTGCGCGGCTGTCGACCGCGATACGTGGAGTGGTGGAGTCACTCTTCCGACAACAGATGGCGCTCGCCAGGCAACGGTGAATATTGGAAATTTAGTGTCAGAGGTGTTGCAAATGCTTTGTGAAGATTGATTTTCATGTTATCTATTTTAATAGACATAATATCTTTGCACAATTTAGACAATTTGTAAAGTAAACTAAGCCAACAAATGTATGCTTGAAGTCACAATGTCTGCACTTCGCTGTACATGTCGCCTCGTTCCGACAGGACAAGATCTCATTACCCGGCTCCAAAGCACAAGGTTTGATATTACATATGACATGTGAGGTGCCTCTTATATGTGTTATATTGGCTTCGGTTGAGAGGAGACCGACTCAGTATAAGAGCATTATAGATCGGCACATCAAAGAGCCGACTTGTAACCGTTACCTAATTTACTACAGGTCACATGACGTCTATCTGTATGTTCGGGTCTCTTTGTGGCTTTGGTGATAATGTTACCAGGTGTTGCCTAGTTACCATGTGGCGTTACCTGGTTACCTTGTGGCGTTACATTTGTAGCTTCTCTTGGAATAGTTCTGCCTCGGGCATATAGATACGTTTATTGATTTTACACTTATAATATTACAAGGCCTGCATAAACTTGCTTGAAGTAATAGAGATGCATTCTAATTTAAGGGCATGCACAAATGTGAGACTGGATGGGGGGGGGGGATTTCTTTAAAGACGGGTGTCTCATGCGGAATCAGTTGTTGCCATCCATTACGAGTCATCCCGTGCGAAGACAGCAACGAAGAAAAAGGGAGAGGAATTTTGAGAAAATAGCCTGCTGTCTTATTGCGAATTAAATTTAAACAGTCTGTTCAGTTACTTGATTTATTCACTTCTATTTGCGTTCCTGTGTCGACTAGATTTGTTGAACCATTTGGTGTCTTTTTGCTTTCTCGTTGTCTTCGTTTGCTTTTTCTCAGCACCAATAAACCGATCCCTTCTAGTTCTGTTCAAGGTAATAACGAAAACACCCACCAGGGCATGGCACGAAGAGTGATGGCAGCACTGTAAGGCGTCCCACTGTAAGGTTATATATGGCTCATTCAGTCAGACAGACAGACAGACAGACAGAAGCGAGATATATCTTACCTCAGCACGTGGTCGTGTCGCTATATGTGGCTAGCTAGAGTGTCATTGATATTGTATACGGCGTATGAATACATGACCTGAGGCCCCACGCGACGGATCGTATATCACGTGGCGTCAGAAACCGCGGTGTCAATCTTTCATTCCCTATCCTCGTGTCATTGTTTGTTTACCTGACTACGAAAAGATGTTTCAAAACTGGGATCTATCTTTTGGTTGGAGATTCCGGATGTCTAATACTTTTTGACACACTCTGATGATAGCGGTGTCGTTCGCGAGAAATATGACCATAAATAGATGTAAAAAAAATGTGTTTCGTTCGAATTAAAGATATCTCAAAATGTGTGGATTGTACCGAGGGGGTTCTCCAGTCTATAGATCTCGAATGTTGGCAGGTATGTGCAAGCACTACCTACACTTGGAGAGCTATTCCATGATTGAATGATGCACATAACACCGTATGTAAGAAATACCAGGTCCGTTTATAATACAAGTACATATGTCCGTGTTCATTTTAGGGACTGATGGGCAGTTATATATAAGATACAATTAATCTGTATTGCTATTTCCCCCCCCCCTCCCCCAGCCCCCTTTTTCACCTCTGAAACCCGCACCGAAAGTGGCGTTTCAACTTGAAAATCAGAAGGGGCAATTTTTCGCCAAAATCCGCTCGGAAGTGATATTGTTTGCCGCTGACCGAACTATGTCGCATTTCCTTGCAGCTTTTTTTACACCAAATCCGCTCTGTGAACTTATTTTCCGAGCCCCCCCCCCCCCCCCCCCGCTATTATAAATCCGCTCTATAGGGGTATCTTTTTTCTTTTTCATCATAAATGTCCGCTCACTCCGGCATCAAGGGGCACCCGCGGAACCCCTCTCCCCCCACTCATATTTGTATAACAGTGCACCCCCCACCCCCTCCAGCCGAGGTTATCACGTGAATTTGGGCTACTGTATTTGTTATAATATGCCAATTTGTCTAATAGTTCATCATATGTTAGGAGATATTATGTATTGATTCTGATGCTGCAATAGAAATCAGTCAGGTCTTGGACAATTATGTCTTTTAATAATGACGTAATGTATACTTTTAATAATGGCATAATATATACTATTAATAATGACGTAATATACACTTTTAATAATGACGTAATATATACTTTTAATAATGACGTAATATACACTTTTAATAATGACGTAATATATACTTTTAATAATGATATCATATATACTATTAAGAATGACGTAATATACACTTTTAATAATGACGTAATATACACTTTTAATAATGACGTAATATATTCTTTTAATAATGTACTTTTTTGTTTTTTACATTTTATTACTGAACAGAGGCATGGCTGGAGAGAACCTCATAGCGCTTCCAGCAGGCGCCTTAGCGCTGCGTCCCCGGGCGGTGGGTTTGGACATCAGTCCCTCGGCCCCAGTCGCCTCGGGGAGGACGCCGGCGCCACTGCGGCCCCTGCGATATCGCCATCGCTGTAGACCGACCGCTGGTACGCCTGGTACGCCCGCCGGTGGTGGTGGTACGCCGGCGGTACGCTCCTCGCTGGACCTGGCTGAAATCCGGAGTGAGCAGCGGCGTATTGCGACCCTACTGCAGGACCACCGCAAGTGTCGGTGTCTGCATGTACACAAGGTGAGGCCAAGCATAGACCGACCGAGGCTTTCAGTCGGCGACCATTCGTTGAGGTTACTGTTACTTTTATCCAATCATATGACTTCATAAAGTCTTCCGTGTGCGTTATGTGCGACAAACAAAGTCCGACAAACAAGTCAGACAAACAGATTAGCATGTCACTTTCTTGTCAGTTTCAGACGTGACTATATTTCACTTGTACCTCCCATCAGAGATCGTAATAATCTCTTCTACCATCAGCTATGATTGTCAATTTCACACTCACGATGAACGAAAAAGGACTCAAGTGTGGGCGAGACTTAGTGTCCAAGTATGGATCTGTCTATTAAGGGGGGTACCCAGGATTTAGATTGACCTGTGTGTGTGTACGTGTGGTTATTGTCGTTGGGGGGGGGGGGGGGTACGTTTTACGAAGCCTCCCCCCCCCCCCGGCTCCTCGTTCTCAAAAACACCTGAGCGATTAAAGGGGGCTCTATTTAGGGAGTCAAATACCTATTTGTGGAAGATCAACCTAACTCTTCAGCTTTTTGTTCATTTTTGCGGATTCCTTTGTTGAACTAAATTACTGCTTAGACTTCCTTGAGTTTAATAACATGGCTTTTTTTTTATTCGTGCGAGGTCGCTATTTCTTACACATTTGAGGTAAAAGGTTGAGGAAATAGTTTTCTAAATTTTGTGACAAAAATCACGGAATTTCAGCACCGTTTTCATTCACACAAAACATTATTTACAATTACAAAAATACAAATCTTATTCCCCATCGTAGAACATAAAATTCCATTCGACTATTCCTCATCGAAATGTTTGTTCTCTTGGTTCACTATGAACACTGACAGGCTTGTCCATGTGTAACTTCAGTCTCCGAGGACATCACTGAGACAACACGGCGCCACGTGTTCATCCTGCAGTCACCATGGATACGCGGTCGGCAGCAATACGCGGCGCCCTAGAGTCGGACAACTCGGCCAACATGACAGTCACCATGACGACGCCCCTATCCACGGGCCATACATCAAATCGCCCCATAAACACAACGTACACAGCCAGAAGAATTCCCCGAATAAGCGAGGAGCGCCAATGGCTTCCCAGTTGCCGAAACAATCCTCCCGGATATTACGTCACATGGGGACTTCCGGCGGCCGCTTTTCTTTGGACAGCGCACAGCGGCGGAACCGGACATACGACGACGGGCTGCTTGCCGAAGACATCGCCCAGTTCGATTACAGTAACCTGCAACGCGGAAAGAAATCAACGGACGAGATACCGAGCTTGAGGGAAATGTCTCTCGCGGGAGGGAGTTCGGGGAGATTGATGCTAGCGGTACCGGTGAATACCCCGGTGAACGGTAGGCGACGTCTGGGAGACCCGTTGCTTAGCGACAGTTTTGAAGGTCTGGAGATGCGAAGGGCAGGAGACGCAGGACGCAATCGATCGAACTCCAGCCAACGTTATCCCGGCAAACAGGACGAGAATTCACTGAGGGATATTTGCCGATGTAGATCCCCGCTAATATCGGAGTATAAAACACGTGACACTGGTGCCGAGACGGTTAGCGCGGGTGTAGGAACGCCGATGACACGGACACAGGAGGAGATGCAAAGTCTGAGTCAAATGTTCGTGAGGCCCGTGTGCAGGCGTTGTGGGCTGGACGTCGTGTCACGTGACTCCAGTAGCCATGGCGGCTCGGCGTCAAGTGCATCCGGTTTTAACGACGCATTCATTGATCGCAAGTTTCGGGAAATCTCTCAAATGTCAGACCAATCGAGCAATCAATACAGTGGCAGGACTGCTAAAGAGAAGGTCATTAGGGTCACAGAGCCACGATCTCGGTCTGACGTGACTTCCGGTTCCGTTAGGCTCGTCGCGGGGATCGTAGATGATGATAACGATGATGACGATGATGATAATAATGATGATTACGGTGAAAGGTCCCTCAACTATCTCCAGAAACTGAAAGAAGTCGATCAGCGAATGAAAGGCGGAGCTTTCGATTATGACGTCAGCGTGAGTATCAATGACGTCGACACCACCTTGAGGCTGCCACCACCCGCTGATGACGTCACTTTCGATGCCGACGGTGACAGATCGAGGACACGTCGAGTGGCCGGCACGGGATCACGAATCGTCGGACGCCGGGGAATAAATCCAGACGCCGCCAGAGATGCCTACAGCCGGGCTCTTGCGGCTGCGCAGTGGGACGGCCGGATGCCCAAGGAACCCTGGATGTTGTTCTCGCGCATATCTCGTCCTTACACGTTCTCGTATTTCCCGGCGTTGCCTAAAATCTGTCTCGGTTGCCATGAGGTCGTCAAGGAATTAGACACCCCCGCGGTTGTCATGCCAACAATGGCTAGCAAGTCTCAGGCTCCTGTTCTGAAACCCCCCAAAAATGGACCTCGTATAAAAGGACGTAGTAATGAGATGAACAATATATTCGGCAAGGTCGATGTCTATGAGTATTATCCTGGTGGGAAGTGTAACTATGAGGAGCCATTTCAAACCACAAAAGGTCGAAATTCGTAAAACTACCCTAACAGTATAAGAAATGGGTGAAAATCCAGTTCATCACTGATGAAACAAATGATACTTGTTAATTAATTATTAATTGCTTATAGGAGTCATTCTTACATTGTTGGCCTGCGATGGTGGCATTGACATTGGAAAAGGGTAGCATCTCGACTGAATAAATGTATTATCACAAACCATAAATTGCACACAAGGCGGTGAACATCTAATGCCAGACCCTCCCCTATTATCATAGATAGCCTATACTTAATAAAACCGCTTTGAAGAAATGTTTTGCGTTTCTTGCTCGTGAGTATTGGATGCTTGTAAACATAACGGAATTCTGTTGACCGAGCTGCAATGCTTATAATCAACGAGTGGTGTCCTGAAACCACGTGTGTGGCAGTCTATGGCTTAGTTTTACAACTCTTTAACATGTAACGATGGCTGCCCCGATAGCTCAGTGGGTTAGAGCGCCCGCCTTGAGTGGTCTGGGCACCTGAGAGCCTAACAGCACGTGGATCGGTGGTTCGCGGCCCGCTGTGGCCATGTCTGTGTGGTCGAAGTATGAAGATCCCATGTCCTTCTTCGCAAAAAGTAGGGTTACCCCCGAGGATATGGCCCCACTCCCTTCTTTCTCCCATTGACGCGATATGACCAAAAGTGGTTAAAGTGTCCTGAATATACGACTGTAATGTAATGTCATATGGCGACTATTTTTCGTCACGAATAACGTCATATGGCGACTTATACGTCACGAATAACGTTATGTGGTGACTTATACGTCACAACTATTCACAACAAACTTGAAGTTGATGCATGTTGACAGCGGCACTGTGCAACCCTACGCGCGTACCGCTTGGCGGCGCCACCGGAGAACGATTACAAAAAAATCGCCGTATGACCTATCTTGGTGTACTAATATGTTTGCACATACCCATACCGAACATTATGTCGTAGGTCGATATGGTATATCATGACGTTTGTTATCACTCCTAAACTTTTATTGATACATTTTGACGGTCACGACCATATAAGGATCGAGTCTCGACGCCGCCAATCTGATAATAATTTAACCCTTAAGACCGTCACAAGATTATAACAACTATAACAGCTATTTATTGCCGCCTAAAAAAATTAAAAAGTATATATATTTAATGTAAAATACACATGAAAGCACGAAAGGACACCACCAGGCTTTACATCAACGGGATTAATAGCGCTAAAATCCAATTTGTAGTTCACAGGGCGCCGCTTATCACGCAGACGTCAGCGCAGTGGCAGCCCAACGTTACGCGCTCGCCGCATAGCGGCGCCACTACTCGCCGCATTACACATTACACGATCGCCGTATGACCTATCTTGGTTTACTGATATGGTAGGTGGTCTCGGGGGTGGTTACAATAACCGGTTTCCACGCTCAGGTAATAACGAAGGTATGCCGCGTTTCATATTCAACGTAATACCTGGAGGGAAGCTACGCTATACATGAAAGCAAAAGGGAGTTCCGGTTTGCACTCAAGACAAAGATAGTGTGTAATTTGGCGCAAGTGCCCCCAGGCAAGCAGAAGATAGAACAAGGTATATAGAATACGTAAGCACTATTATTGTACGCGCCCACATTATAATAAAAGCTACAGTCGATTCCCCACTGACGTCGAATGATTTTGACATTGTTACCGTTGTGCCCCTAGAGAAGCGGGCTTGCCTGGGGGGCTTGCCTGGGGGCACTTGCGCCAAGTGTGTAATAGGGCTATACAGTTCTCGCCATCGGGCTGCGAGACTTCAGTTTTGGGGATGTTGAAGTACAGGCAGCTATAAGTCAATTTCTTTCCAGGTTTATTCTAAAGACTATGAGTACCATTTCACTGAACATGGCTATGGGAGATATACGTTAAAATATTTGGAGGCGATGAAGCGCAGAACTTGGGAATATACAAGGAAAAATCCGTCTTCAAAACACTCGAAAGCTAAAAATAACGTTCTAAATTTAGCCCTGCACCCGGGCTTTTGCAAGTTCACCAAACAGCGAACGACGTCACAGGGTTTCGCGTGCCTCCGCGGTAATAAAAATGGCGAGAGCAAGTGATCGACTTAACCCTGTGACGCCCAATTGTGAGTAAACAGTCCGCACGTGTTACATGCAGTAGGCCTGAGCCCGGCGCCTGAGCATGCGTTATCAAAGTTGTTTATGGCACAACCACACATACAATTTAGTCACAAAGTATTAAAATGTCCAGTTATATATTTATATCAGATTAGGGAGGCATTTGGTCGAAATCGCCGGGGTATAGGGCTATACAGTTCTCGCGATCGGGCCGCGAGACTTCAGTTTTGGGGACAAACAAACACACGTGCTCCATGTTGAAGTATAGGCAGCTAGAAGTCAATTTCTTTTCAGGTTTATTCTAAAGACTATGAGTACCATTTCACTGAACATGGCTATGGGAGATATACGTTAAAATATTTGGAGGCGATGAAGCGCAGAACTTTGGGAATATACAAGGAAAAATCCGTCTTCAAAACACTCGAAAGCTAAAAGTAACGTTCTAAATTTAGCCCTGCACCCGGGCTTTCGCAAGTTTACCAAACAGAGAGTGACGTCACAGAGTTTCGCGTGCCTCCGCGGTGACAAAAATGGCGAGAGCAAGTGAGCGACTTAACCATTCCGCTGTCAAAATGTGCAGTGCATGGAGTAACAGCACACGGGTGGTCATTAAACCACATGGTAAAGATAAAATAAGACCAGTTGGATGTTTTCGTATCACTTTTGGATCACGAAAAGACCAAGTTTCTTAATTGTTGTAAGTTTTCTGTTTGAAGCGTTGCGCCAACGTTGTCACCGGGGAGAATCCGTGTGACGTCATAATGCCTCGTTTTCGTAGGAAATGCAAAAAAACGTTAGTTTCTCAGTCGTATTGTCCCGTCGTAACAAATATTCGTCATTGTGATGGCGCAAACGAATAAAAAATATGTCATCTATCCGTATCTGAAAAGAATTAAGGGCTCTAGCTGAAACTGGCGATGGGGTTCCAAGAGGAGGAGGGTCTCGAGAGGTTGAGGAAAGTGAGCACCCCCGCTTGACTAAATGGTCACCCCAACCCCCCTTGACGAAATCGTCATCGACCGTCGCCCCCCCCCCCCCCCCCCCGTCTTTGACGATGTCCTGGGCAAAGCAACAAAGCTGTCGGCGGGGATTGTAAAGCCCCTTTTACACTATGTATTGTAAGGGGTTATACCCATAAAGTTTGCTGGAATATCCTCTTCTCAAGCAATGAATTCTCAAAAACCAAATGCATGTATGTTTTATTTTAAAATCACATTTATAAGCAAGAGTAAAGGTCTGAAAGAAAATCACAAAAGATAAAAAGAAACAGTAACTCAAGACAAATGACCAATTAAAGACAGATAATTTTATACCTTATCATTATGTACTACCTAAAGCTGTACCAGTAGTTACTTAAATGTAGTTTAAATTATAATACTAACATACATATGAACTTATGCAATGTAGCTCACATAGCAAACAAGGCATCTATTGAAAAAATAAACCAACCCAGATATAGTATATACATAAATTTTATAGGGAAACACAGCTTGTGTATATTGTGTATATATTGCCAATATTTACCACATATGTATCTTCTATAAATCTGACATTTTTTCTAATAATATTAAATATGTATAGATATATATATAATTAATCAACTGTACCGGTACATGATATTTCATGTCTCTTTGCAGCTTAATTTTTTTTTATACGTGAAAGTTGCATTGATCGTTATAGATAAAGTGAACTTTACTTACATCTACTTCTAACCTATCAGATGCATGGAAATTTTTAACAATATTATGGTATCTTACATTATGATTGCCATATCTATATAACTGATGAAGTCAACAGTGAAAATAATATACTGCTTAACTTAGTCATGACGTAAATTTATTAATGGAATAAATTACTTTGAATTTAATAGTGAAATAAATTAATATGAATTTAATAGTTAAATAAATTAATATGAATTGATTAGTTCAATAAATTAATATGAATTTAATAGTTCAATAAATTAATATGAATTTAGTAATTAACTAAATATATATATCTATATAATAAAGCAATATACCTGGCAGCTAGGTTGTCAAATTGGCCAGTATTAGGCTTGCTTCTTAGACCGGGACAAAATATTTTAATGAGAGAAGGCTCTAGTTTAAATGATTCCAACATCATATTTGGTCCAGATTAGGAGTGCTTTCCTTCAGTGGTCCTGATATCAGGACCACTCGGAAAGCTCTTCCCCCGGCTTTCTCTTGTTTTTACCCTAACCTTTCGGCATGGTGCCAAGACAATTATGAGGGGGGGAGGGGGGGGGGTGGGTTGCGTTACTTGGGAATGGGGTCTTCATTTCACCGCGAACTATGAATGAGGCAAACAATTCTTCATGAACTGGGAATGGGGTATTAGCCAAACGTCGTGATCAAGGATTTTCATTAATCGTGAACTGGGAATTTTAATATTAAATAACCGTGAATCGGGAAATTGCTATTTATATCGTGTATACGCCCTCCCTATATATGCTGAGAGTTCTCCTTTTAAATCCATCGTGACCTGGGAATAAAGAAATTTATTCTTCGTGACCTGGGAACGTGCCCCCCCCCCCACCCCCCCCCAATTATACGTAAAGGGAAAAATATGCATTATTGCATACGAAGTTTGGCTATCAATATGTGTACTAGGCTAGATCTCCTTGCAAGATAGCTTTCACATTACAACATTAATTTCCTCTATGTGGAGAAGATATCAGTGTATACAGGTGTATAATATTGGAATGCATTCGACAGCTTGTAAAGTCAGCGATGCTGAGGGTCTCTTACACTCCTTGTCATGCAGTGATATATATATTATTGCTTCGCGAGACTGTTTCCTGAGTGGGTCTCCCGAGGCTAGCTAACACTGCCTTCATAACTCCAAATCAAAGCTTAAAATAGATAGATTGCTGTATATCTGTTCCACAGGCGTTGCAGATCGACTGACACACGCCAGGATGGGGGGGGGGGGTGCACACCGTCTACATAGAACAAGACTATGTAGGCGGTGTGCGACCCCCCCCCCCGGCCTGTGTCAGTCGATCTGCAGCGCCTGTGATCTGTTCTGAAACCACTGGCAAAACATTTTAATCACTAGTTGTTCAAATACTGCAAAAGTAGGTCACCTTAAACTGGTTCACATGCAGAAACACTTCGAAGCGCACTCACTTCAAGCTGACGGTCAATGGCACACATGCTCTTGTTTACTCACCATCTAAAAGTAGGTCAAAATGGCCGCGGAAGTGTAAACCCGTGTATTACAAAAACGCAGTGTTGCGCCAACGTTGTCACCGGGGAGAATCCGTGTGACGTCATAAAGCCTCGTTTTCGTAGGAAATGCAAAAAAACGTTAGTTTCTCAGTCGTATTGTCCCGTCGTAACAAATATTTGTCATTGTGATGGCGCAAACGAATAAAAAATATGTCATCAATCCGTTTTGTGAAGCTATATTTCTTAAATATGTTTAATCGTAGCCCTAGGTCTTCCGCAATATACCCACCCCTCAGCGCCTGGCCTTTGCGCAGGTAGTCTGGTTCCCAGTCTCTCTCTTTGCGTAACATACACGTCACGCCTACGTCACAGATAGTCAGGATACCAGTGTGCGCAGAGATTCTAAACTCGTTCCGAACACGTACTTCGTTTGTTTGTCTCCAAAAAGAGTAAACCGGAAGTCTAACGAACGAGACTTTATAGCCCTATATGGTTGTATTTATCAACTTTTAAAGCGCACGTGACATTTGGCAGGTAGGCTACATGGTGCAGTTACTGACAGTGACAGTGACCATGTTTTGCGTAAGCTACGTTGAGTTTATAAAGACCGAATACCGCTCCTGTTAGGGGGCGTTTGTAAGCCACACATAGCTTACCCATCACATTTTCTATGAGTCATTCACAGCTACTGCCGCACGGACTGTGGTGTCCTACTTGACAGATTCATATGGCAGCCGTAGCATATACGGCATATATACAACCGTCCAACACTGACTGTATGATAGACGGAGATAATAGAGGCTCAAGCTCAAGAGGTTAACAAGTTCAAGGGAACTCTAGAGAAGGCTTTATCTGAAATAACAACGTGGTTCATCGATATAATTACATGATAGCCAAACCAAGTAAGTATCTGGCGAGACTGTTTGAGAGGAGAAACGAAACAGGTCTACATCTTCTTTGGTTTCTGGTACAGAACTGGCAGCGGAACAAGAGGTAACATTACTTAGTATTCAACTGGATTCCAGACTAAATTTCGGCAAGCACACATCAGGTTTATGCAAAAGACTGGCAAAAGTCTCAATGTATTAGCTTGGGTATCATGGATGTTGATAACAAACAAGACATGGAAATCATGCGTAATCATACTATCATACAAATCTGGTGGAGGGGGGCGGTCCGGTCCGGGTGTCTCGATGCCTGTGAGAGCGGATAATGGTGATAGGCAGATGCTTGGCAGATGGTGTGAATGCTTGGTTTATCATGACCGAGAGCTAGAGGCCTTAAAATACCATGTGAATGTTTGGTTTGTCATAATCACCAGAAGCCATACGGTGTGCAAATGCACGTTTTGTCGATGTGAAGGCGTCGTTTGAAAACCAACACACTTCATGAACACTTCGTATGTCATCATCGTGAAGGGAATGGGAGACTGCGGACAGGGGGCAGGGTCGAGTTAATAGCGAGCTCTAGCGAGCTATTATGGTAACGTATACGAAGGGAAAAAAAAAAAAAAAAAAAAAAAAAAAAAAAAAAAAAAATGTTTGGCTTGCCATACATTGCCATACTATACGATTAAAAAAACGTCGGCCGCGCGTCATGGCCGAGAATGAAGGCGATAATAGGAGCCATTTCAGAAAGTTCCAGACTATATAACAGAATATACGCCTAAAATTATTATTTTATTGCTTTATTTGTCTGAATAATGAAGGATTATGATTATGAAAACTATAAAACATTGATTACATTTTTATTCACCATTTCTCCCGGCTACTAGCGGAACGCCGTCTGATGCTAACATCCGGAAAATGCGAATTTGGCAAAAGCGTTCGAATCACAACTGTTTTTTTGCTGTTTGGCATAGATCTAAGTCATAAGAAATTTAGACAAGGTGTGTATTATTTTTGAAATTCATCTGTTTATTTCAACTGATTGCTATGACAGTTTTCATGAATATTTCAGCCCCTGGTTGTCAATTTTTTAAGTCAGACAAGTGACCAAGTCGATTGATTGTCGTCTTCGCGTCGCCGTCTGTCAAACTGTCAATTCTGGTCAAATTAGACAAATAACTGACTTAGTCGTTGATTTGTTGACGTCTACTTGTCAGTACGTGTTGTTGAGATTGAAGGTTGGTATTTTGATATAAAACCATCTAACTTAATTGACAGCTTTGGCTAATTTTGATCTTGAACTAAAGTTTTAGTCCAAGCTAAAACAAGTCAGATAAAGTCTGCATGTTTACCTGTTTTACTTTTAGCCATAGATTAGGCCTAGCCTGAATGTTCAGACGGTACAGTCTTGACACTTGTTCTTGTGACTGTATAACTACTATAACAGTAAGCATCAGACTGTCAAACTGTAACGTCTGAACATTCAGGCTAGCCATAGATATCATATGGATATGGTCAGGGAGACAGGAATGAAATAAATCTGGACTGGTTGAAAGAACAAGCATAGCTGTGGTCAACACCAGTGTCAGTGACCCTGACAGAAGTAGGCCTATTGCTATTTGGAATGCAGGTTTTAATTTGATGATTTGGAATCATGTTTAGACCGAGTTATTTTGCGCCAATTGGGGCCTTTGGCTTTAAACCACGGTCTGTCACTGTAAAACTAAAAAGTAGGTAGGGCAAACACTAAATTTTCCATATGACATCAAATTGCAGCTGCAGTTCTGATCTCTATTATGATTCCAAACCTATATTTTAGATGCCTCCACCCATGAAATATATATAGCTCTAATTTGAATATTTGAGACAAATTAAATAGGATTTTAAACAAAAACTGTAAATATTTTTTTACCGGTATATATTGTTCATAGATCTATAAAATTTCCTAACATTTGACACCTTTTGCCTAATTCGGACACATATCTCTAGGACATCAAAATTTCAGCTACAGTGTTTGCCTTTTTAAATATAACAATTTAATTCTGGTTTCTAGATTCCAAACCTATATTTCAAATGCCTCCACCCCTGAAATATAATATTTCAAATGCCTCCACCCCTGAAATATATAATTTGAAGAGTTTAATTGAGAAAAATTAAACAGGAGTTTCAACCAAAACTGTAAATATTTTAAGAATATTTTATTATATATTGTTCGCATGACTTACTATTTCCTATTTTTGACACATTTTGCCTACTTTTGACACCCCAGGATAATTCAGATTTATTCACAACCATATCACTCATCTATGATTTGAAAAAATAGCTGTTTTTCAGTGCTATTTTTGTTAATTTTCAAATGATTTGAATCTATATAACTTATTTAAATTAATGCCATTATTATGATTTTTAATCAAATGCAGAATGTATATATTTTATTCCTCTTGAAGCAACATTTTAAGTTTAAAATTGTCCCAATACAATAATTTTCAATGTCAAATGTCGAAAACTGGTTTCCCTGCCAGACAAATATAGATCTAGATTACCATCACAAAACAATACAGGGCATACAAGTATTTTCATATCCAGTCTATTTGGGCATGAAAATTAAACATATCACTGGCTACTTTATGACAAAAATACCTAGGATATCAACAGTTTAACAAATACTGAATGAAATCCCTTTTGCCGAAACTAAACAGCCACTCTTAAAATGTCAAGCTTTGAGTATATTCACACAAAAATGGTTGTACTTTGTATTGTCAACATCCCCTTGCTGACAAATAATTAAAGTATTATTCAAAAAGGCAACAATTATTCAATAAAAAGTTTTAATTTAATAATTGTTGCCTTTTTTATTAAACTTTTAATTCAATAATTGTTGCCTTTTTTTATTAAAGTTTAATAAAAAAAGGCAAAAATTATTGGATTTAAAGTTTAATAGAAAAAAGCAACAATTATTGAATTAAAAGTTTAATAAAAAAAGGCAACAATTACTGAAACAACAGTTTTAGTAGCTCATATTGATAAGCAAACACAAATGTGTACCATTTTGAGGATCAGAAAACTGTCTGGACTACTCCTACTCAAGCAGTATTACTTTCAAAAAGAGATACCAAGTATACATAATAAACAGGGTTTAGCATGTAAAAGTGTCTACCGGTAAATAGGCAACTAACATATGGTCAGTTTACTTCATTTTACTTATACACTGGTGCGACTTATCTATGGCTCAAGTCTATTAATTTCTCAAAATCGGTGGGTGTGACTTATACACTGGAAATTTGGTAACATATATGCCCAGTTTACTTATCTTTTTTGATCTTTACTTCCTAAAAACATTTTTTGTGAGAGATACCAGTATTACATTGGTAGCAAATTGTATAGATCTAGGATGATAGAAGAAGATAGATGATGATAAAACATACATTGTACTTCTGACATGTGGTGAGTGTTCAAGAAACTTACTCGTGGTGTATTTAGCAACGGTGCAGTATATGTTCTCATGGACAGGTCACAACCGCATAAAGCATGCTATAAAACATGTTATAGATTGCTAGAATGGTAGAAGAAGAAGGATGATGATAAAACATACTTCTGCCATGGTGTGAGTGTTCAAGAAGCTTACTCATGGTGTATTTAGCAATTGTTCAGTATCTGTTCTCATGGATAGGTCACAACAGGCAATGAAAATATGTTTTTAATGAAGGAGTTACCTCAGAAAATAGTTTTAATAGAAATATAAATATTTATGGACATGTTGTCATCAATTTTTTTTTGCCATATTGGGGCACTTTCTGTGAAAGGGTGTAGCTTTGTTATGAACATATACCTGGTACATAGATAGATATAGATTGCTATAAATCTATGACCAGCTTTAAACTTGATTTAAAAATATCTCATCAACCTATTAATAATTTTAGCAAAAGGAAAAAAGGGTCAGAAAATTAAAAATGAATAAGATATTAATTATCATAAAATAGATCTAATATGATTAATTATAGACTCAAGCAACTACTTATTTTTGTATTTCTCTGCATATATGACTTTAAGCCCAAATATTACCGTTAAACAACTAAGCCATCCACCTTAATTTTAATTAAAAGAAATAGATAAAAACATCATCACCCATCACCTACTCAACCCCAAGCCAACTCGACCCCAAGCTAACTCAACCTCAAACCAACTATACCCGTGTTGGTTTTGGGTCTAATTGTCTAGAAACCTATAAGATTAGGACAGCTGGCTGCTGCAGTTGATACAGCAGCTTTAAGAGCTAGGCCTTTATTATTTTTTAATTTGGGTGAGCTTGCAACTTAGGCAATGCCTATTCATATTACAAATTTATTATCACTTCATCTCACATTCGGGTAACACAACATAAGGCCGCCAATTGACCGAAGCATTGAACCCCTGAAAAATGTTTAAGCAAAATACACCAAATCACTCATTCATGATGACATCCTTCAAGCATGCCCGCAACAAATGGAAATAGTCCGATGTGACCAATGTCGTTCCTTAGCGATTTCAGAGTGACCAAAATATTGTACGCGGCGACCAACCGTTGAAATGGAACTCGGCCCAGGTTAATTTCATGGCAGCAAAAAAGGAACTAAATGGCGAGAATCAGGGCCAAAAACTCCAACAAAGTCTCATATCACAATCACGATAATAACCGTAGTCCAAATCACGATCACAAGTGAAACGGAGGTCACGGATCACGAAAACAATTGTTTTCAATCACACATCACGAATTTGCAATTTTACCCAAATCACGATCACGAGAATTACTTCGATCTCGAATCACGTAAATAACTCTCCTCAGTTCTCGATCACGATAATTTTAGGTGCAGTCACGGATCACGAAAGATGTATTACACCCCCCCTCTCCATATACAAAGTTGAGTAAGAGAGTGGGTAGACCCTTGTTGAACAGTTGCACGTTATAGCTTTAAGAGTTTACAAGAGTATCAAGAATACAAAAACAATGCTGACAACCTTGAATGCGTTCTTGTGTCACTGTAACTCACTTACGCGAGTAAGTTTAAAGTTGCTCATTTAGCAAATTCATTTGTACACGGTGTTTACGGAATACGGAATCAACATATCTCACCTGCGAAACTTCATTTTTTCTAGTCAATATTACTAGGCCTATTTGAAATCGGTTTATTTTGCCGCCCACCGACAACATCGGGAGTTCCAGTGAAGTTCGTGTGCAATTTGTGTGTGCGTTCCACGTCACAATCCTGTGGTCCGATCAATTGCGCAATAGCGTATTGACAATTTCCGAGTACGCCATTGGCTGATTTGTAACACGTGCTGGCAAAGGGACATTTTTAAGAGGCCTACACTGGCTAGAGCTACAGACAAACTGAGTGATCACTGCCAGTAAGCGAAGTGCCGTAGATTTTACTGTATCGGCTATGAACAAAAAGAAAACAAGAGCTAAAGCGAATTAGAGACCTTGAAAGAATTAGTATAGGACTGGAGATCAAAAGGCAGCAAGGATTTGTAAGTGATGCAGAAACTGCCACCTTCATGCTTCTTGACATGCATAATCTGTTGTCCTGAAAGAAAAAACTTCAAACAATAAACATTTTAGTTCCTTGACATAAAAATTACATGGCCACCAGTGATAATAACCACAGGCGCTCAGATCAAATGTAATGGACTTTTCATATCACTGTGAACTGGGAATCAGGAAAATTATTCTTTGTGAACTGGGAGTAAAGTATTAGCTGATTGTTGTGATCAAGGATTTTCTTTAATCATGAACTGGGAATTCTAATTCTGAATAACATCAGGAAATCACCAATTTATTTGATCATGTATCCACCCTACCTCTGTATGCAGTGAGTTGAAGATATATGCCTAAAATTTCTAAATGCCGTAATGATAACTAATATGACTCCCAAACCCTGTTAACACCCTCTCCCTCATAACTACTGGCCATGCATTTTAATTTTGCCAGGCAAAATTTTAGTTGGTAAAAAAAGTGTTCAGTGTACACACACAGCATGGCACTAGCCAATCAGGTAGCTATTTGAACTAGCAATTTACAATTCTATCAATAAAAAAAAGTTTCATATACAATTTTTTTCATATACAATTGTTGAGCGCAACAATTTTCTGCGAAAACCTCCGAACAAAAAGGCTCGTTTTGGTCGGGTAAACAGCACCTGAGCACCCGCCAATTTGAAAATCTGCCTGCCAAAGTTAAAGGCGGTTCTCTGACTAACACACTGCGACTGGCAGAGTATATGGCACACCTAGTATGAAATTAGGCTTGGTTGCTCAGTGTACTGTGCATAATCTACATTAGTGTAGATCTATTCTATATTTTTTTTATAGCCATTCATCTAACATGCAAATTGCAGTGCCCATGATTTGCCATGCAAATAAAATTTGCCCTGTCAAACAAAAGCCAGCGACATGAACTTGTTGAGTCCCCTGTGGCAGTAATTGAACTTGCCTCAATCAAAACATTGCAAACCGTCACACAAACCATACAAGCGCTTAAATCTGCTGATGAAGGGGTGCCTGAATTAGCTGATTGAACTGCCAGTGCTACCAGTGACAGGTTCCGGGTGACAAGCCAAGCAGAACTGCGAATCGAATGGTCTGGCTGCAGCCTTTGTTTACATTGCTCTGAGAGTAATTTTTTGGTATAAGTAAAGGCTTATTTTACGTTATGCTTACAGAAGTTTCTTCTCTATGCTTCTTTCTCACGCATTTAATGAGGATGCGGAGGGTGTTTACTTGCACACCAGATCTGATGGGAAACTGTACAACCTTTCAAGGTTGCGCGCTAAGTCCAAGCGGAGGCGCTTCCTAATAAGAGAACTGCTATTCGCTGACGACGCAGCGTTGGTTGCGCACTCAGAAAGCCAGCTACAGAGACTCATGGATCGGCTCTCAAATGCGTGTACTTTATTTGCTTTGACTATTAGTGTTAAAAAACAGTCGTGCTGAGCCAAGGGGCTATCACACCGCCAGTGATTACCCTTAACAACATGCCTTTAGAGGTGGTTAATAAGTTTTGTTACCTGGGAAGTACCGTCACGGATAATCTATCCCTGGACGAGGAAATAAATACTCGAATTGGAAAGGCAGCCACCATGTTTGGTAGGCTAAACAAACGTGCTTGGCGTAATTCAAAACTTACCATTCGCACGA
This sequence comes from Arenicola marina, assembly GCA_964019135.1. Taxonomy (NCBI): domain Eukaryota; kingdom Metazoa; phylum Annelida; class Polychaeta; family Arenicolidae; genus Arenicola; species Arenicola marina. The sequence goes on from OZ025263.1 coordinate 30,298,227, forward strand.
ATCTACGGGGCGGGCGTTCTAAGTAGCTTGCTGTATAGCAGTGAAACGTGGACTACGTATTGTAGCCAAGAAAGTAAATTGAATAACTTCCATTTTCGTTGCCTGCGAAACGTTTTAGGCATATCTTGGCAAGACAAGGTCACGAGTGCTGAAGTGTTAGCCCAGGCCAACCTACCAAGCATTCTTGCTCTTGTGAAGCAAAGTCGTCTGCGTTGGCTTGGGAACGTTCATCGTATGCAAGATGAACGCATTCCCAATGATGTGCTATACGGTGAACTCGTCGACGACAAAAGGCCAACTGGACGGCCAAAGCTTAGGTTTAAGGATGTTTGTAAGCGGGACATGAAGGCTTTCGGCATCGATCCAGATTCTTGGGAGGACTTGGCATCCCAAAAGAGGGGATGGGCACGTGTCGTGCGTGACGGAATGGCCCACCACGACTCGCTATGGTTTGTGAAACTGGGCTTGAAACGCCAATCTAAGCGTCTGTTGGAACCCAAAACGTCATAGTGACCAAAACGTCATACCTTGGTAGAATGAAATATACAGTTTAAACTTTAATTTCTACCATCCCGGTTATCGCTCACACAACTCTGCGTGGCGTTTCTGAAGGAGACAGGGCGGGGCCACTCGGGGCTAAAGGATTAATTGATTGACAATTAGAGACCTCTTGCAGGCCGAAATTTGCGTATTAAGGCGCAGGAAAATAAGGAAATCTAAGGTTTCTTGGAATAGAAGGTTCCAAGGGGTGGACCCGGGGGGAGGGGGGGGGGGGCGATACCCATATTCCATCGTTTATGAAAGCACTTAAATATATCTGAAACTGAAGAGTTACTGCCTCATATATTCATAGCCCCCATCAACAGACACTGCGATCGAGGCACAATGTTAAACTGTACATTTGCTCCTAGATGGCTCAGACCTTGTGGTCTGACGTTTTCGTCACTATGACGTTTTGGGCCCTAACAGGTGTCTGTTTCACCAGCGAGCACAAACCAAGATCTATCGACAGGTCACCGTTGCGATGACTGCGGAAAGCTCTGTCGATCACAGATAGGCTTACTCAGGCATCAGCGTAAAGGCCGCGTTACGAATCGTATAACTTAAAGTTACATGTGGAGCTGACCGTTGCAACGGCTGTACCAAAATAAACATAAACAGGAAATGTTACCTTTGACCACAAGCAGTGTCAACGGCCACCGCCAAAGAAAAAGTGGCGCTCCGGACGCTTCTATTATCTCATATAATTTAGCGCTTGGGCCCCCTGTCGGTCGCACCGGTAAACGACTTGTGTACACACGTTTATGACGTTTCAAATCAGCACAAGTTTTCATTTTTGTGGCGGACAATTCATGAATTTGAAATGTCTTGCTCATTGGCAGATAATTGGTGAGCGATATGGTAGGTGTTTATTGTCTGTTATGAACCTTAAGGCCTTAGGTTTGTGTTCTTATACGCAAATTTGGCATTCAAAAACAGCGAAACAACTCCACATGCAACTTTAAACCAAACAAAGCTGCAAATCCATCGTCTTTCGCAGACGGCCGGATGCCTACCACTAGCTTACAGAAGTGGATGAAAATCAGGTGGTAAAACAATTTATGACACTTACCTCCAGTTGTATCACTCCAGGGTCTGGTTTTTCCATAAACTTTGGTGGTTACCCTACCAGCCTGTTTACCCCTCACCGGCATGGGTAAACCACAAAACGGACTCCGTTTCGCGAAACGGAGCGAAACGAAGCGAAAAGGAACATCAATAGGCGAAACGGAGTGATTGGGTGGCCGTATTGGCGGTAATGGTATTGTGACGTTATAAACTAGGAAATATAACATGTTATGCAGCAAGGTATATCCATTAGGGAAGGGGAAACCGCAACGTTTTTCACCCACCGGACCCAGCCGCCATATTGTGTGTTGATAAAACGAAATCTGCAGTGGCGCCATCTAGCGAAAATTATCTGCAGTCTGCAGTGGCGCCAGCTCGCGTTGCTAAATCCAAGCAAACCCGTTCTGTTTGGTTCTGTTATTTTTGGTTTTCATTTCTGTTAGTGGTAGGTAGGTAGGTAGTTTATTTTGTCAAAAGGCCTTCAGGCCCATGGGACATAACAATGAACGTATATACATTTGTCAACAAATAATAACATTTTCCGTGTTTTGAATTTACAGCTGCGCGCTGACACGTTTTTCTAGAGTGTGCACAAACATCGCTAATTTTCTTAGGGTAAACATATCTACACTTGACATCAACATAATAAAGTTCTCGTATGTTGGGGGATTCCAAAAAGCGTTGTCTATATATAAATGTCTGATATCCATAAACTTCGGGCAACACAATAACACGTGGTATTCATCTTCTATAACAAGGACATTTCTTACAGCACAGTGTTTACAAATTCTGTTTTCAAGTAATGTTCCATCACGGCGACCTAATTCAATAGAGAGATTATGAGCTGAACATCTAAAACGCGAAAGAGACTTTCTAAGTTTGGCAACATTTACTCTCAGTAAATATACTTCAAAGAAGAGTTGGTCCTTAAATGTACAAAACACACTAAGGCGACTTTGATCTCTAACCTTCATATGCCATTCTTCAATAAAACAGTTTTCTAATCTCTGGTTTAGCTCAGCAATAAACACACTTTCGTCATTAACTGATTGGTTAATCCATACATCATTAAAATCATATTTAGACAACAGAACTTTCACTGAGCTAGCCTAGGATGATCTACTTTGATTGTCAAATTCTTTAAGCATGTTATAACAGCTTTTGACATACCTACTATTTGGCATCCGTAATATCTTTAACCAGTACTTAATACACTTAACATTATACATTTTTGCTAAGGGTAACCTGCCACATTCACCTAATGCGGCGGCGTCCGATGTTAACTTGGGTAGTCCCAATAATCTCTTACAAAATCTAACTTGGACTTTCTCGATTTCCTTATACTCTTGATAACCCCAGATTTCGGCTCCATACGTGAGAATTGGCACAATGATTCGATCAAATAGAGTAAATGCTGCTTTTATAGGTAGACCGTTAAGTTTCTTATCAAGCTTGTAGATAGAGGCCAATGCTCTGTTGGCTTGACCAGTCAGTGTAGAAACAGCTTTCGACCATCTAAGTGTGCTAGTCAATACCAACCCTAAAGTGGCCACCTGTGAAGCCATTTCTCACATTAGATAATTGGTTTATGCGATGTCACCAAAGGCTGTGCATATATATATTATAAGAGGCCATTTCTCACTTTTTCATTGGCTGGCTGCCTCTCACCATTTGGCCATATATATTGTGAGGTCACCCTGATACAGCCATCATTCTGTCAATATGGGAAGGACATGCCGTTATCCCTGTGCCTCTCACTTTATGCCGTGTTCGTGGTAAATTTGCCAAAAGTGCTAACCCCGAAAAGTGCTAGCCCCTATGAGCTCACACCCTGGGACATCGGTCTCAGCAAATTCTCCATGTCATGAAATCATTTCATTTTTCGCGCTTTCGACCAACGCATTTGGGTTTAGTATATATTTATTCATTTATTGCAACAATAAAAAAAAATCAACAAAAATACGCCAGGGGGCGCCACTGCATATGCAATTGCTAAATGAGCAGCTTTAAGTAGACGATAGAATGGTTATATTTTCATTATCATATGCATATTTATCTCATCTACACATAATGTCATTTTATCATTGTCAGCCAACAGCACTAGATGCCTTAGCAATGATTTAATACTTGAGAGCATGGACTACTTGAGGTCTCCGCTATGATTTAGTACATGGGGGAATGGGCTATTTAAGGTCTCCGCCATGACTTAGCACATGGGAGCATGAACTAGTTGAGGTCTCCGTTATGACTTAGTATGGGAGCATGGACTACTAGAGGTCTCCGTTATGATTTAGTACATGGGGAGAATGGACTACTTGAGGTCTCCGCTTTCACTTAGTACATGATTTAGTACATGGGGGAATGGACTACTTGAGGTCTCCGCTTTCAATTAGTACATGGGAGCATGAACTACTTGAGGTCCCCGCTATGACTTAGTACATGGGAACTTGGACTACATGAGGTCTCCGTTATGACTTAGTACATGGGAACATGGACTACTAGAGGTCTCCGTTATGACTTAGTACATGGGAACATAGACTACTTGAGGTCTCCGCTATGATTAAGTACATGGGAACATGGACTACTTGAGGTATCCGTTATGACTTAGTACATGTGAGCATGGACTACTAGAGGTCTCCGTTATGACTTAGTACATGGGAACATGGACTACTTGAGGTCTCCGTTATGACTTAGTACATGGGCACATTGACTACTAGAGGTCTCCGTTATGACTTAGTACATGGGAACATAGACTACTTGAGGTCTCCGCTATGATTAAGTACATGGGAACATGGACTACTTGAGGTCTCCGCTATGACTTAGTACATGGGAACATGGACAAGGCCTACATGACGTCTCCGTTATGACTTAGTACATGGGAACATAGACTACTTGAGGTCTCCGCTATGATTAAGTACATGGGAACATGGACTACTTGAGGTCTCAGCTATGACTTAGTACATGGGAACATGAACTACTTAAGGTCTCCGCTATGACTTAGTTCATAGGAACATGGACTACTTGAAGTCTCAGCTATGATTTAGTACATGGGAACATGGACTACATGAGGTCTCCGTTATGACTTAATACATGGGAACATGGACTACTTGAGGTCTCGGCTATGACTTAGTACATGGGAACATGGACTACTTGAGGTGTCCGCTATGATTGAGTACATGGTAACATAGATTACTTGAGGTCCTCACTATGACTTAGTACATGGGAACATGGACTACTTGAGGTCTCCGTTATGAATATGTACATGGGAACATGAACTACTTGAGGACTCAGCTATGACTTATAGCACATGGGAGCATGGTCCAATTGAGGTCTGAGCTACTTAGTACATGGGAGCATGGTACAATATTCCATAAAATAAGTCCTACTGACCATTTTCGTGATTTGCTGATGAATTGTGCTTTTGTGTATTGATCCAACTGGTCACGAAATTGAATTGCAAAAACATCTGACACAATATTGCAAAAACGATTGATATAAATTGATGCAAAATTGTATAACATAATTCTCCCCCCAATGACTGTTTTACAACGCTTAGTTTAAGGTAATTATTCGTTATTTGAATGCACATTAACTTTAATCACGTGTCTCATGTGTTTGTTACGGATACCTGTTCGGAGAGTAGTCAAAAATAAGTCTCACGCCTGTTACTTTTAACAGCAGGTTACTTTCAATAAACAAACATACCCGTTTTATTTCTCATTTAACAGTCACCCCGTTAGTGTTGGTGCCGCGTTATTGCTTAGTTCGAAATTTGTTTACTGAATATAAAATAAGAATGTGTTCCAGTAATCATAACTTAAATATAACTGAAATATAAGCGGGTAATCACAGGAAAATAACATGAGATAAAGTATTGGTGTGTCACCAACCGTTCAATGTTCGATAAAATCTTGTTCTTGTTCTTGGTTTCAGCAGGTGCGTACATGACGCATCCGACGAGCGGCTGAAATTGGCTAATATTTATTCATAACGAGACCGCGGGCAATGGCATTCCAGGGATGGCCAGGCCTTGTATATCATAAGGTAAGGCTCGGACGGCCGTTCCTGGCCTCGTGGTGCCTCTTACTGGTCCTTGGCACCATCTTCCTCGTCGGCACCTGCTGGTGGTGGGCACGACAACCACCGCAGCTGACTGACATCTACGCCTATACCTCGCACAACGTGGGTATGGGCAACAGAATGTTTATCGTGGCCAGCCTGCTGGGCATTCAGAAGCGACACGATTTTAGCTGGGTCATGTGCTTCGAGAACGACCTGTCGATTCGTGAATACTTCGACGGTATGTCCGCGTTCCCTTCCTGCGCGAAGAGGTGGTTCGCCCAGGAGTTTTTATTCCGGGAAATCGATTCTGCCATTTACGACCCGCGGATGGAGCATCTCCCGACCCACCGTGATGTGACTATTCACGGCTGTCTTCAATCGTGGAAGTACTTAACAGATGTGGAGCGAGAGGTGCAACAGCTCTTCGCGTTCAAGCAGGAGATCAGAGAGGAAGCCGAGACCCTGCTGAGGGACACGTTATCGGCGCAATGTCCGGACTGTCCACCCAATGTCACGCTGGTGGGCATCCACGTCAGGCGCGGGGATATCATGGAGCAGGATCGGCTCGTCCGGAAGGGATACGTCGTCGCTCCGGCTAGCTACATCGAAGCCGCCATCGGGTACTTCCGGCGGAAGCTGGAAGGGCAGACCTTGGCGTTCGTGGTGGTCACACAGGACTGGGAGTGGAGCCGGGCGCACCTGACGGGCCCCAGGGTGGTGTTTGCGGAAGGGGGAGGGGGAAGGGGTGGTCCGGGGTCCCACATCGGCCCCGCTCTGGATATGGCGTTGCTGACCCTCTGCCAGCACTCCATCATCACCGTGGGCACCTTCGGCTGGTGGGGCGCCTGGCTGGCAGGGGGCGTGACGGTGTATTACAAGGATTGGCCGCGACCCGGAAGCCGACTCGCCGGCGAGACGAACGCCGAGGATTACTTCCCGCCGCACTGGATCGGACTGGCCTAGCTCAATCTCCCCGCACGGTGGCGCTACGCAAACTCCGCATATAATGGAGCCCCAGCGGAGTGAGTCGAAGGCAAAGACTGGGCATAGCTGAGTCGCACATTCCGCTGCAGGGTGGCGCTTCGCAAGCATCTTATACACAGCCTCCCCTCCGCGCGTTCCAAGCACGAGTGACAGCGCCACGTAGCGGTGGGCTGTGGAGGCCAGAGGCCACAACTTTCAGGGGCGTTTCGTACATGGCCCTACGCACTGTCTGCCTTCACTATAAATTTAACTCCATAATATGTTTGAAAACTTTAAATACTCCTGTGGCGTGGTTGATTAATAAAATGATAATACTTCGACAAGAAATGACCTGCATATAGCACAGTAAAGCCATAATATCAAACAGCCAATAAATATTCACCTCAAAGACATTTTCAACTTCCATGCAAGAAGAACGATTCGGGTGGTTAAAGTTGGCGTAGTTGTATGTGTAGTAGATGGTTGGTTGGTTTTTTAGGACGCTTTAACCACTTTGGGTCATATCGCGTCAATGGCAGAAGGAAGGGAGAGTAGAACCATGTCCCCGGGTGTATCCCCCTACTCTTTACGAAGAAAGACATGGGATCTTTATCATGCGACCACACAAACATGGCCACAGCGGGGCTCGAACCACCAATCCACGTACCGTTTTGGCTCACATGTGGCCAATTGTGACCCAAATAAAGTGCTCAGACATGTCGACCTACTCAGATATAACTCGAAGAGGCGTATGGCAAGTGACTCGATCGTATCATTGCTTACTGCTTTGAAAACTAGCATTTCGTATTATTCGGAACCGCCAACAGTTTGGCGCCAAATAAAATCGTTCGATGGCTGAGCGTGTAGAGTGTTTGATGGGTGATTGTTATATGTCTTATGTGGTAGGCCACCCATCATACCTTTATGTTTATGTTTTTCCCATTTTGTTGTCACCGTTTTCTATCACGTGAATAAAAACCGAAGCTTACACCGATAGCGATATTGTCTAGTCTAAATATACCCGACCACACAACAGATGGAACACACTGACTATATAAGTAGGTGGCACACTTGACAGTTATCTCACTATCCCACGGAATCGTCCCAGATGTCCCCTTCCCTTTTGTACATTTAAAGCCAAGGGCATCCCAAGGGTTGTTCGGGGGTTGGCACGAAACCCCTCTATTGATATCTCAGATGCACTGTTAAAGTCAAAATTGTTTAGGAAGATACACTGTTAAAGTCGAGATCGTTTGTAAAGATGCACTGTTTAGATCGAAATCGTCTGGACAAAAGTATGAAAATTCCTCCCCCCCGTCCCCTTGACTCTTATGAGGATTGACTCATTCACCCCATGGCTTCTTCAAAGCAGACATTTATTTTGGTAGGTCCCATGATCATCTTCTGAATGATTCATGCAGTTTGTTTGCTTTAAAAAAACCGAAACAACAAAGAGCTGTTGTTGCTAAAAAGATGCAGTTGACAATAATTGCATGTGATTTTCATCCTATAATATTTACAAATTTTTCGCAAAAACAGAAAGTTGCGCCGTAAACTGCTGTTCTCAGGTTGCGTAGCTTGTCGAATGTGTCTATCATAAAAATATGAGTGGTGACTAGGCGAAACAGAAGGGTGACGGACGCTTAATTTTTTAACGTTAAAACCTTTTACATTAGTGGCACACATCAAAACATATGAGCAATATTTAGTGTCTAACACTGCAATATTCACATGTCTCCATGGCAGAAATTATACGAGGGACTTGAGTGTAAGGGTGATATTTGACGAAAGGTTAACGTCCGTGACCTGCTCATTAAAATGACCATAGCTTTTGTAAATATCAACTAAATATAAGGAAATAGTTCTTCTTAGTTTCATTACTTATGAACAATGCTTGCTATTTTGAGCCTAAAATAAGATTGTTTAACCAAAAATACCCCCTAGCTATGCCATGTCACAAATGCCCGTGTAAAACACATTAGGATAAAATAGCGCATTTCGAAGTAGATTTGTCCTTACTCTCTGTCAAACATATACCAGACATGATACAAGAAAAAAACCTATTGCAAATAATTATCTGATTATATTACAAAAGTAACTGTTTGTGTCGATACCCCTTTTGGAACCCTTTTCATGGATGCACCCTTAGGGCATACGGGGTGACAAAAAATGTAATGCTCAGGTTTCCAATGGCGGGGGTTAAGGGGGAGGGTGATGGGGGGGGGGGTAATTGCGCACAAGTGGGCTCCACTATCTCCATCGATCTCCACGCCCCTCGTTCTAGCTGTCTACCCCCCCCCCCCCCCACCCACACACCATCACCCCATCGCCGGCAACTCGTGGGGACACCGTGTCTCCTAACCTCACCATCGTGATCAAAATTCGTACGTGGGCACTGGTGGGTGAACAGCGTGAAAGGATGAGAGACAAAGAGTGTGCCGGGGGTAGGGGGAGGGGAGCAAGGTCCAACCAAGCCTCCCTGAACACACGAAGGGCGAGAGGGTGGCGATTGGAGGGAGGGAGGGGAGGGGAGGGGGGGGGGGGGGTATCTGTATCAGTTGCCCTATATTCACCATGAAGTGCACAGAATGTCCATTGATATGTAAAGTACATGCGAATATTTTCAGTGGCTGTCATTGTAATTCGGGCAAGCGTTAAGATCTTATCCATAACAAACATACATATCTTTCTCCTTGTGCAAGTCTTTAGTTATGTTAGTTTAGTTATGTGGCATCTAAATTGTATAGCCCAGCGAAAAATACCTGCCCTAAAGGGAAAGGTTTCCTTACCGATAAATCGGACATTTTGACCCCGGACTAGACGTCCCATATATATAACTAAAACTGTAAGGCCCGGGGGGTATGGCAAAGCGGTTGGCTATATACATAAACTTCCATGTTGCCTATATATATTTACATTTACATACATATGTATAACTAGTCCAGGGACGGGTCTAGGAATTTTAAAAAGGTAAGGGGGGGGGGGTGGTCACTTAACGGGCAGTAGGCGGGAGGTCCACACTTCATAGCTGCTTGGTTGTGTCTAGAAATACGGCAAAAGGGTAACTGAAAATAGTTCGACTTTAACAGCCCTTAACATCCTTGATTGAGAAGGGGGGGAGGGGGCGAAACCCCTTTGCATCCGCCACTGCATGCAGTCAGCTACTGAATTAGCCACTGGGTTTTCTTCGTTGCGTGAGACTTGAACTTTGGATCCATACATCAACAGAACTCTTGAATGTATCACACAGTGTTGTTCAGCGCTTGCGTTTGAATTAATAGACAAAGTCAATAAACATCTATCGAGGAATTTCTCGCGTGGTGTACTCTACAGACAGGACCCTAGGCGGAGAGCTGGACAATTATTAAGACCCCATAGTCGGCGCATTTAAGTACATATGTAATCGATACGCATTCGTTTGCGAGGCAGAATATAATAAAACAAAATAACACACCTGTGTCAAGACACACAAAAAACATACCGACATGCTCTTTCGTCGGGATTTCATATCGCTCGTTTCCAAAGATCACCCCAACCACTCTAACCCGTTATCAATCAGACGCACGTGTTGACCCAGTTATCATCTCGAGGCACATGGTGTTAGTATCGCATTAGACGGGTCTTAACATGTCCAGTGTTTTTGGCCCATGAAGTTCATTTCTAGGTTTTTGTAAACATATGGAGGTTTGCAGTCGCGGATCCCGAGTTCGGGGGGGGGGGGGGGGACTTCGTAGTGTCACGCCTCCCACCCCCCTTAACCATGTTGACTTTCTGGCTCGGCATGACTTGTCATTTTCATATCGAGGCATACGTTCTTTTCGTGCTCGACAACTTTCCGTACCAGATACCACGTTTTGGAATAAAGACTCGGGTGATGTCACGTATTCGTTGGCTGTCGCTATTACGTTGTGGGAAGAGTTTTGGAAGCAGTGCGGAAGGGGTATCTCAGAACGGTTGTTCATATTTCCGGGAGTTACTGCGGTTTACCCGATATGTATGCACTTAGCCCGATCGTGTAGATTGCTTTACATGGAGCCCAAGTGTGACATTTTCATTAATAAATTAGTGTCAACGATATGACCAGCACATTAGCAGCTTATGTTTGTTTCTTCAAATATTGCTATATGGGCAGCTTTAATTACACAATTTAAAAATAAATGAATGTTGTCCGCTGACGGTGTTTTCTTTAGATTTATATAAAATTATGAAAACTCGACCAAGACGCCCCAGATTGGTGCCCGGGGTTCCAACAGAGAACCTATTGACCTGCGGTCTAGTGAGTTCACCATTACACCAGGGCGGTCCCCAGGCCATATTGATCTGCAGTCTAGTGCGCTGGCCACTACACCACAGGCCCCCAGGACCTATTGAGAAAACCCTCGAAAGTGTCAACCCCGCGTATGAAATATATCGTGCAGGGTAGTATAAATCACAAAACAAATAAGCAATTAAACTGATACGTTTATTACTATCAGAGCAATTTGCTTGATACAATCAAAATATAATTTAAGCCAGTTTCTTGCGTTTTCGAATTGCATAACATTTCAATCAGGGCGTCACAAGACAATATAAACAAGAATATGAATTTCATTTAAGGCTATAAACTCAGAACACGGATTCACTTCGTGAAACAAACTCAGGAGTAATTCACAGTAAGACTTTTCTTTAAGACAGACACAAATCAAAAGAAACAGAGTTACATCAAGACACCGGGCGATGTGGACTCCAGCACACTAGGTGTAATTCAAAATAGGCGTTTCATCCTAGACAATCCTACAGAAAATGAAAATTTACGTTTTAATTATAACACTGTTATATCTACTCGGAAAATACTCAAAAGTTAGTTTCAGTCAAGGCACTATGCAAAATGGATTCAGAAGGAACTCCGAAAATGGGTTCATTATAACACTGTTATACTAGTCTGGAATAATTCAGTTAATATATTTCATTTCATATAAAGTGCAATAGAAACTCAGATGTTTCATTTATGATACTGCGAAGTAACTCGTAACGAGTTTCATTGAAGCTCCTGTGAGACGCACTGAATACAACACAAGGTGACGTCAGCAGTACTTCAGTTAATAAAGCTGAGAATAAAGCCACAATATGCGTAGGTGCTAGGCAATGTAGACTCAAAAGTAACTCAGAACATGACACTGGGCAACAAAAACTCGGTAGTACATGAGAGAATCGGTTTCACTCAGACGCAATGCGACAGAAACTCATGAGGAATAGGAGCTTCATTTATGATACTAATTATTACAAACTCAGAAGTACCTCAGAATATCGCTTTCAGGTATGAAACTATAGACGACATTAGCTAAATCTTGTAGCTCTAATTAGGTATATATATATATATCGTTTATGACAAGACAGACCGCCCAAAAATTGCGAGATAAACATAAAATAACTTGGAATGACCCTTGAGACAGTATATACCTGTCGTAGCATATATATCATATACTTATGGCACGTAACGCATAACTCAGAAACTTTCTTATATCAGATACACGTGTGTGGCATGTTAAGGCACAGAACTCAGAACGACCTCGGTTAGGTGCAAGTTATAACATCTATTAACGCATAAATCACACCATATTTATAAGCAGGGTATATATCTTTTCATGAGCGCGGACAACCAACATGGACTAGTACTCAAATAGTTTCAATGCGCCTTACAGGCCAGCACAGAGGTACCGGTGCCCTCTTGTTGGCAAACAAAGATGGCGGCACAAATTTGTCATATAACTCAGAATGACCTTGGTTAAGTATACATCATATTTTGGAAACTAATTATAAGTTGTGAAGGATGCACATGCATCCGTTAAACAAAATTGTAAGGGTGCTTGTGTTAATCCTTGACTCTGTATGTCCTTGGCAATGTAACTATGGTAACATATTGCGCGTCATGCAGGGCTGGAGTCTCATGGACGTAAATTCGCCCAAATAAACATCATATGTATCAGTATTAAGCATGTTAAGTCACACAACTCAGTAAGACCTCAAACAAGTGAGCAACACAGCTTGATGGCAAGAACTACAGAAGCTTGACATACAATAAGTACAACATTTTTACAAATTTCCGATATTCTATAACTCAGTAAGACCTTCTACATGTATAGTATCAGTTATTTAACTCAGACATTCTTTGTTTAAACAGTCTACATTCTGTAACTCAGTAAGACCTTGAATATCAATATAGTATCAGTTGTTTAACTCAGAATTCTTTGTTTAACAGTCTACATTCTGTAACTCAGTAAGACCTTGAATATCAGTATTGTATCAGTTATTTAACTCAGACATTCTTTATTTAAGTCTACATTCTGTAACTCAGTAAGACTTGAAGATCAGTATAACAGTACATGTATCAGTTGTTTAACTCAGACAACCTTTACAAAGCGATTAGATAACAAAGACCTGTTCCTTTTCAACATGCTATAAACATGATATATATATCGGATATGGAGAAAGCTGTAAAAATGTTTTAATCATGGGAGTCGTTTTTCTCATACAAAGTATGCGTACATGTACATTCTCTCTATATTTCTGTATTTCACATGGCTGCTAACAGCAAATAAGTCTTGCGTAAGCACAATATTTACATAGAATTCTTCAGAAAAAAAAACTTCTAAAACCTATATATATATAGACTGGATCTCGTTTCTGATGCTCTTCAGGGGTTAGCTGAAGCCAAAATGTAACCAATAACTCTCCAGATGCATCTATTCAGTCATGTTTACTAATATAGAGATTTCGCCATGTGGAAATACCATAAACTGATTGCCCAGGGAATACAGCAAGTCAATCAAATCCAAAAATTGAATGTGTCAATATTTGTAGTGGGGAAGCCACTCCATAAGAAAACGGCTATCACAGTGCAATGTCATGGTATATATATGTTCAAAAAGAGAAGAGCCAAAACATCAGTTGAAGAAGAAAAAAGTTATCCATTTCACACTCAGTTCAGCCTTATTGCAAATACATTATAAACATTTTTTTTAGATATAATCATATTTGCATTTAATACTCTTAAAATTATGCTGTTACATATATGGTTTGCTAGACGAAGCTGAGAATCGGATATAATAATAGCACTAGTATCTAACGTTTTCTATGTCTTTTTATGATCTGTAGCTTGCTGCCCAACTATGTTGACAGAAAAGCATCCAATGTTCTAATAATATAATGAGCGAACAGAAACTTAGCTAGTGCAATAATACTACTAAGCACAGTAAGCAGTCTAATATTTACCATGTTTACAGAGCCACACTCAACACATCCTTGTATATTTATCAAATATTGCCATAAATCCTTTACACATGTAACATATAACAAGTGGAATTTAAGGCATAGCCAGTTGCCAGTACTCAATATCTTCCCCAAGTGAGTTGAAACTCATCTTTAATGAACTAAATGTAATGAAGGTCATAGCGTACAAGTACACATATATGGTATTCAAGAACTAAAAGGGCACATTGTTAAGGCACTTTTTTTTGCCAAACTGGTGTATGGTCATCAAAATTCAGAAATTGCTGCAGTTTTTGGCCTTTTAACATATGATCACATATCAAAGTTGTACAAAGTCACAGTCAGACAATGTACCAGTATTATCAAGGACATTTCGCCAAAAGATGCAAAATTCCTAATGTAGTTGGAACATTGCTGTAGGAGCAGATTTAATATTCCACTTACCAAACATTAATCATGAAATAGGAGGTACATGCTCTAACTTAAGCAGTGTTTCTGAACATTGATTCAGAAATAATGTATGTACAAAAGTGCACCAGGGTGTTAACCACACTAGCTGGTACTTGTTATTAACATTTTAAAATGAATTTTAAGATATTCACCTATGCAAAAAAGCATCCAATGAGCTTCTCCCTACACCACAAGAGTAAAATACATATACATGGATATAAAATATATATATATATACTGCATTCTTACTAGGTTTCAAAGAAAACCTGTTATATATAACAATGTAAAAGCAAAGAACATGAATAACTCAGAAGGACCTTCAATACAAGATAGTACATAATCCATGATACAGTATATATATGTTATGTATGATATATGACCCTATCATGTAACATCTACATCTCTAATGGCATTAGGTGCATCACACATGCCAACACTAAACTGCAATAAATTTAAGTCAATTGCTTGCCAGTCTTGAACACTCAGCACAGAACTGCAAAGATGCTTTACCTGTAGCACTACTTAAATGTAAGCACATTCCAGCGACAGATGTGCCACCTGGGCTCATGTCAGAATGATTAGTTTTAAGTTTCTTAATAACTTCCTCATGACGGTCAGCCGGTCTCTTTTGGCCTGCTATCATATTTGACATGATTGGTAGACAGTCATTGACTTGGAAAGAGTTGCTTTTCGGGAACTGATCCAGAAAACAGGATATAGCTCCCTCATTTGACAGTAGCTTTTGTAGGTTTTTCATTTCATCCTTTAATTTTTCATTTTCTGCTTGAAGAATACAATTTTGAGAACTCAATTCCTGTCTCTGAAACTCAGTATATTTCAATTTTTGCTCAAGAGATTGGATATACATTTTCTTCTTCTCACGGTTAAGCTTAGCCTGTACAGCATTCCGCTTACTTCCCTTTACTCTGGCAAGTTCTTGTTCAAGTTCTTCTATAAGTTTTATTCCAGTTGCATGATCATTCTCAGCCTTCTGTGCACTGGAAGACTCTGTTTCACTGAAATTTTCAAATGCATCATTAGAGGTTGGTGACTGCTCCATGTTCTCTCCTGCCATAATCATATGTTGAGCGATACCTTCCATATCAATATCAGGAACTGGGGATCCAATAAAAGTCTTAGTTTCAACAGGTGATGATGTATCTTCCTCAGTATAGTCATTACCCTTGACTTCTTTATCGTCCTCACACTTATCACATGCGTGATTGTCACTCTCTGGAGAGAGCAGAAATGCTGTTAATGCAGGACATTTCTCCGACAGCAATTCATCCTGAGCACTGGGTTTATTTTCATAAAGACATTCTAAATCCAGCGTATTCACATCTGGTAGCAGTTGCTCATTCGATATGGCTGGAATCTCTTCCAATGGAACATTCTGTCCATTAAATCCAAAATCCATACCCATTACTTGCAAAAGTTCTTTCAATACTTCATTTTGGTTCTGTTCCTTCTCTGCTGGAGTGAAATCAGCATGTTCTGGCTGCTTCAAGCGTGCAAAGCACATATCCAAATCTTGTAACACAGTCATGATATTTTTGTCTTTTGAGCCACTCTCAATTCAAAACACTGTGACTGCCTTCAAGTCAAACTCTACAATCAATAAATATTCAGTCTATCAGTGATAGGATCCAGCAGAAGATAGATTAATTCCTAAATTCCAAGTAGATCTATAGTGATAAATAGGCCTACCTCGAAATTAAACTTTATATATTTATCACTAATTGAGCCTGTGCCGTTATCTAAATATCCAAAATTAGACATGCACAGTAATGAGAGTATGCCAGAAGTCTAAATAGTCCACCCTTATCTTCTCCCAGGGTGTCTTCCAGGAATATAGTCAAAGTTCAGTGTGCACGAACAGTTTGATAACACTGACGCACTGTTCTCCCCTAGGCCCAGGGGAGTGTGTTTGTGGCCGTAGATATTTACACTTGTGATGTATGTCTGAATAAATTTAAAGTCTGGCCGACGTTGACGTCCCAGTTTTTGACCTCCCAGTCGAAGCTCTAAATATTCAAAGGACCCATCGGTACATGACTTCACGCTTCCCTGCGCAGACAAACATCGGCACAGCTCAGCCTCAGCACACAGCAGGCTCGCCGCACAAGTCAAATATCATCAGCTTCCAAAGTTTTCCTGCAGGCCTCAACCCCTGTCAACCCATAATCCTGGAGTCACGGTCTTCTGTCCATTACTGTGATAGCCTTTATATATCACGCATTTACATGAAACGAAAGTTCCGTAATGTATTCCTCAAGCAGGAATCCTGTTTCATACGCTGAGCTCGCTGTCAACCCGCACTCGTCACGCGATCCTAGGTCAAAGTGCCCCTGGTCTGGATGGGTTTTCTGTGTCATACGGTCGTTCCCTGGCTTATTCACGTGGTATGCGTACGCTTGGCTGGTTCCCTGTTTGGTTCCCCGTTGCGGCGCGCCATCTGCATTGAGATTTTTTGATTAAATACCAGAAGGTGGCGCTGCGGAGCATCAGGCAAATATCAACATGGCTACCGCCGACGAAAACTCTCCAACGAGTGTGACAGAACTTTCCTCCCTGACGCTGACAGGGGAAGGAGGGGCAACTGTTGGCGGCACGCTCTGGGATCCCCTTCTCAGTAAAGACTGGGATAAAGAAAAGGCAACGCAGCAATGCCTGTTACGAATTAAAAGGTCGTTCATTGCTCGCACCTTGGCCATTTCAAGTAAAATGAAATGAAATGTTGTTTTAAGCCACCTTTGTGCACATGAACTGCTGAGTGCTAAATCAGTAAATCTGGTCTAGAAGAGTGACTGGGACAATTGAATAGTGTTGGATGAAAGCTATCCCAGATGCTGGTGCCAGGACATGCTTTATATTTTGAAGTCATCATTTGTAAATATAAGGATTTAGGCATAGTTTTTTATATAGATCAAATTAGGCTTACACTAGCCTATTTATAAAGAATTTAAAGTCAAAGTAAAAACAACATCCCTCCACTGCGACCCCCCCCCCCCCCTCCTCATGGATACATGTCTGACTGGAATGCAGTGACAAGTGGTATACCACAAGGATCTGTTCTGAGACTATTACTATTTGTTGTTATCTACATAAATGATCTACCAGAAGTGATCCAATCATCCGGCAAACTCTATGCTGATGACACCAAAGTTCTATAGACATATAATAAATATTGACGATGAGAAACGATTTCAGGAGGACATTGACAGCCTCCAACAATAGTCAGACAGCTAGCTATTACGCTTTCACCCAGATAAATGCAAAACAATGACAATAGGAAAAAGAGAAGAAGCCCCAGCAAACTATGACATGATAACAAAAGATGGCGCTAAGCATATTTTGGATAGAGTACACAAGGAGAAGGACCTAGGTGTGATATGGGATGATGAGTTGAACTTCAGAGAGGACATCGCGTGCAGAATACAGAAAGCAAACATGGGTGTAATCTGAAGAATATACATATATCTGTACAAGCAGACCTTCACTCTACTGTTTAAAGCCCTTGTACGGCCACACCTGGAATATGCCGCCCCCATGTGGGATCCATACTACAAGAAAGATATAGAGCAGCTAGAAAGGGTATAGAGAAGAGCGACCAGTCAAATCCCAAACATGAAGGGAATGTCTTACAGTGCACGCCTACAGAGGCTTGGTCTCACGACTCTACACTATAGATGGATCTATATAGCTATAGATGGATCTATAGCTATAGATAGATGGATCCTCAATATTGAAACAGCGTGCCTTTAGCCACAGAATTTTTACCGATTGGAATTCTCTTGCAGAAGACAGTCAGAGCTCCCTCGTTAACATCATTTAAATCCAGCCTAGACACATTTTGGAAGAATCATCAAATGAAGCTCGAATGGGACACCTCGGATAATATTCTAGCTCACTACGCAAGTGACAAAAATTGGCTAAATTAATCCCATATATTTAATCCAGAAGTAAGATCTGGTCAAAGAGGCACCCAGCCTGCGACCAGAAAGTCCTAAGGTATACAGGGTGCTATGAAAACACATGTATTTATGATGGGGTAGGTTATATCATCAAGTGTATGCACTAGTGCTAGATAGCTAAGAGACCATTTAAAAAAATTAAGAGAAAATTTATACATAGACAAGTCATCTGTTATTGTATTAAAGCGTGACAAATTGGGTTTCTGGTATATAAGTTGCAACTGTTTTTGTTCTGGTAGCTGAAGGTTGTAACCTACACTAGCACAGCATATATATGAATCAAGCCCAAGATTGTCTCCCAAATCATACCTCACTATCCTGAGTCAAGTCAAAATTGGTGTGAACAAAGAGTTACTCAATTATGGGCAATAGTTAACAATGGTGGGCATATGTGGTACCTTAAACTGCCTATTTGAAGCCGCGGCTTATATTAGGAAGTTGGAGGTTCCACATTCCGGGTTTGAGTCTCAAGTCAGGGTGCAGCTTTAAATAGGGCCTTTTGCCGATTTAAAGTGAGCGTGGCGAGACAAGCCGGGGGTGGGGGGGGAGGGGGGGTAATACAAAAGTTACCGGTGTTGCCAAAATAATGTATTGCACCATAACGTCATACAAGTCAACAAGTCGGGAGATAATTCAACTTAAAAGCTGCGTCGTAAGATGTTCTTTTCCCCGGCATTGTGTTACCGTGGCAATCAAGACTGACAATGAGCTACTTACAGTTGTGTTATTTATTACTTATTGTAGACCAATGATCAGAGGCCACGTTTCAGGTGGTGTAAATTGATACGGCTGCTGCCGGCCTCGCACCAAATGCAATAAGTTAATTGTGCCAGACAGAAACTTGATACTGTGTAGGTATGACAGTGATTCATAAACATGCAGTAAGAGCCAGCCACTGGTGTGACACTTGATAAGAGCTGCGATCGGAGAGGGAGAGGTGAATGTTGCTAGTATAATCGCGACTGCTTTTATAAACAATTAATTGGTTTCGTTGGCGAGACGGGATTAAGGAAGGAAACAGTGGGGGGGGGGGGGGGGGTCGAGAGGCCAAAGTCCAGGTGCGGCTTATAATATGTAGTTTTCCTGAAATGGTTCTGGGTGCCTGCCAACCCGGTTTTGAGGCCAAAGTTGGGGTGCGGCTTCTAATATGTATGCGGCTTCAAATAGGCAGTTTACGGTAGTAATGATAAAGATGCTTCAATGTACTGGCAAATCTCACACTGAAGGTGCAACTAATATATTGCTTAAGTCTAAATATTTCTTAAAATCGGTGGGTGCAATTACACACCAGTGTGACTTATACCCAAGGAATTACGGTAGTTCATTATTGCACACTAAAAGAGCTAGTTTGCAGCTGAAATGGGCTGATTATATGTAATTATTGCCTTTTCTCTGCTACATATCCAGAGATTGCTTTATATTAATTTAATAGATATGCTGGAAAAGAAATAGAATATCAGCTAGTCCCACAGACGGTTGAATAATTTTAATTCAGAGACTTCATCAGCAAAGATACTTATTGTCTTGGTTGCATATTTTTATTCCACCAACAGTAAATCTATGTGCTTCAACCCTTTTGACCTAAATGTAAAGTTGCCATAAGATCTGAACAAAACTGACATGTTTATCAAAAAGTTACTTATGTGTGGCTTGATTGTTTTCAGAGACATTATGAGTATCTACAAAGAGCCACCTCCTGGAATGTGTATTGTACCTGATAAAGATGACATGACAAAAGTAAGTTTAGAAAAGATGACAACAATACTCTGATTTACTTCACACATTGCTGTTTAGATAAATTAGCCTACAAGATAAATGATCAAAACTAATTACTAAGGAGATGTTCTTTAACTTTACATTCTTTAAATTCAATATGCTATGATGATTTAATATATAAGGTCAAGGATCTCAGAATTTTTTATCAGTGTTATATATTCAGTTTACAAATTGGTCAGAGTTTGTGCAGAAATCCTTTTGCAAGATAATTCATACTGTTAAATAATAACTTATATAACAGTATTATTCCATTGATTCCCATGGTTAAGAAAATCAAAGTTGGACTGATTGAAAGTACTGTAATTGTTTTATAGCTAACCTGTGAAAAAAACTGATTGAATAAACTATCATCATTTTTCTATGGAAGCTATAATTGCCCCGATATGTAAACCAATATTAAACCTTCACAATCAATAGTGTATTGCGATGTTGGTTCCAGATCCACGCGCTCATCACTGGACCATTTGACACTCCATACGAAGGCGGGTTCTTCTACTTCCTGATTCGCTGTCCTCCTGTCTACCCCATCCAGCCCCCCAGGGTCCGTCTGATGACGACTGGCGATGGACGAGTCCGCTTCAACCCCAACCTCTACAAAAATGGCAAAGTTTGTCTCAGTATACTGGGGTAAATATCGCCATGTTGGTTCTCGCTTGTGTCCCTTTACTTCTCGCAGTTGGGCTTCTTCTTGTGAGCTTCGACAGACCTAATCTCGTCTACCTACCCATATGCTATTACCCATGCACGTAGAATGCAGGCATATCCTAAAAACTTTTTGGCTTATATCTTATTAAATCAATGACATATCGCAAGTGACATAATTAGAATTTGCATTGTGACGTCCGATGTCGTAATCGAGGATTTCGACATTCATATGTGAGTAGAAAGTTTGATGACAAAAATACCCATACATTTTTTATACTGAATAGCCAATGATCTGCAAAAATGAAAGGCAAGCATGGCCAATTAAAATTTTGCACCTGTACCTTTTAAATATAAGTGTTTATGTCTAGTTCGAAACACAGTTTCATTAAAGTACCGGCAGTAAACAAACAATTTGCGTATTTGTCCATATTCGCAGGCGACGTCCTCGGAGAAAAATCGCGACATATACATATGAAAACAAACGAGAGATCATTGTTTTTAGCTGCATGCAATGCTGCATACACTCGAGCTGAAAGGTCTTCAGCAATGGTACCTAAGGCAAGAGATGTATCCATTTATATAGATTTGTGCATGCCCACATATATATCTACCGTCCCTGTAATTATCTTTGGTTTTTCCTGTCTCGCATCCCCCAGGACATGGTCAGGGCCGTCCTGGAGTCCAGCTCAGAGCCTGTCCAGCGTCCTCATCTCAATCCAGTCCCTCATGAATGAGAAACCCTACCACAACGAACCTGGATTTGAACAGGTAAACGTTGGTGCCTTCATGGATTCAAACCTCTGACATCACCGTAACATGCACCGTAATTTCCGAGGTATAAGTCACATCCGCCGATTTTGAGAATACATTTAGATTCTAGCCGTATATAAGTCGCACCGGTGTATAAGTCGCACCTTCGGTGTGAGATTCGCCCGCGCTTTGAAGCACTGGGTGCATAACGCCGCGGTTGAATGCAGCGATGAACAGATTGTGAAAGTCAATTTACAGCATCTCTATTTATATTACCATATATGCCCACTTTAACTATTGCCCGTAATTGAGTTTAACACAGCGTTCACATCAAAAGTGGCTTCCGGTGGTAATGTTTGTTGTCGAAGGCCGTAAGAACAAACGGATCTGTGTTTCTTTGATATGTACTGAGAGCACAGTTTCAGCGGCACGGTCTTAACACCCCGCTGCTAACAGTCGGCCAAAAGAGCGGGGCGAGTCAATTGTTGGATTGTTTATACAGGTGGTTGGCGCGTCGCATGGTCAATGAATCCGTGTGGCATGGGAGGGAGTGGAGTGAGCTGTCAGTCGTCGTCATCGTTGGCAGGGTGCCCAATTTTGATTTGATAAAAACTTGATCCCGGACAGTGGAATAGTGCATCGGCGACTCCCAATCTCCCGGCTGGCCAAGTTGGTCAGGGAGGGGGGGGGGGGGGCGGGTACCCGGAGGGTGGGGGAGTCCCGAGAGTCAAACTTCGACTTGGGCCATATAGTCGCACCCCTCGGCCGTGAGGAAAAAAGGTGCGACTTATACACCGGACTTTACGTAAATAATAAAAAAAAATAGTACGTCTCAGTGTCGCACATTTTTCTTGCGATACATGGTTATTTCGTCGCTATCGCTGACGTATCTACTACCCTGTTCGCTTGAATTTACTATTTGTGGTCTTTTATATGATTGTGTTATCAGGTCTTGGAAGCTCCGTAACCAGCTACCTCTGTAAACCAAAGATATTGCTCTGTTCTGGTTTACTGAAGTCTCCATGCATTCTGTTTTTGCAACAACAATTTTGCAGTTACATTCTGGCTGCGTTAAAGATTGTGTAAGTGATATTGACATTATGTAAGTGATATGTATTAGTGCTCTACAGTGATGTCATATGAGATGTCATATGTCATGTGATGTCAGTTTGGAGCACGTGGTTGATCATTTGTAAACAATCTGTCTATCCATCAGATCTCTACAGACGTCCGGGAGACGGTGGGGTGTATATTAATACTGTGTCTTAACAATGTGTATGTGAACAGTTTGTTATTTGATCGCTGGTGTTTGAACTGTGCCTATCATTATCAGTATCTCAATAATATAAGTATTATAATTATCAGTATCTCTGTTAAGGATACGTGTATTAACACTATTTCATGCACGTGTGTGTTGTTGAAAAGTCAAATTCATATCTGCCGTGGTTTGACGTACACATTTTCTGCGAGTTGGTTGTGATCGTTCTGAAAACCGCTGACGCGGGTAAGCAAGACCGGACAATTATATTTATACCAAACTTACGTTCGTACTTTAGGAGAGAAACACGGGAGACACGAAGCGCTACAACGATATCATTCGACACGAGACGTTACGAGTGGCAGTGTGTGACATGTTGGACGGAAGCTGCCATTGCCCAAGTACTTTAGTGTAAGTCTGGGGGCAGCGTTTGTATATTCAGGACGCTTTAAGCAATTCTGGTCATATCGCTTCAATGGTAGAAGTAAGGGAAGAGCGGCGCGCCGTGTCCCCGGGGTAACCCCCTACTCTTTGCGAAAGAGGACATGGGATCTTTATCCTGGGACCTCTCGGTCCAGAGACAGCGGCAATCCGCATGTGTGACCCTTATGTACAAGGGGACGCATGCATAATCTTTTCGTGACTTATGCATCTGCCAGAATTAAATCATATCTGCTGTCGTTGGAACTGTGATGTACTACGCCCTATATCATTTAAATAATGACAATGCATCAAAGGTTACCTTATAAACTGTGGAATTTGGATTTAAGGTATGTAGCTCTGTATATAAAATTAGATATCCGCCCCGTCAATTTCTTCCCCGTGTACGGAAGCAGATGGAAGTATGGTAATCAAGATATTCAGTCCAGTGCTGAAACTGTGCCTGCCCCCCCCCCCCACTTCAACTCCGAGGCATCTAATGGGAGTAGCCCCCCTCCCTGTTCAGCTACTGTACGTGCACGTCAGTGGCCTACAGCACCAAGCTTTCATGTGATTTTATGTTTTTGAAGGTCGCACATGTTGTATGTGATTGATGCATTTGGGGTTTAATTTTGATTCAGAGGGGTGATGGAAAGTTCCTTCCTGGATTACTACGATTATTATGAGAGTACGTGCCTTGGCAACGCTATGCTAAACAGGCACGAAATGCAGGTGAGTTCGTCGTGTAAATGTCCAACGAAATACTCATGTGCTTTGTCAGGAAGTGGCTTACCATAAAGATATGAAGATTTACAGTATATCTGAAGTTCTTGTTTAAGGAAAACGAGCAGATCTTGAAACTTTGGGATCAATAATATATGCTGCATAGTCAAGTCAAATTGTTATTGTTGCGTTTCAATTCACTGGCGAATTCCGTATGCAGCATTTGTTTAAATTGGCGGGAAAACATTTGTATAGATAACTTTTACATTTTTGTTAATAACTTTTGTTGCTGTTCGACCACCCTTGAGAAGCCATTTGTTGAAGTAAATTGCTTTTCCTCAGGATCCATTTGGAGAGAAGAGAGGCTATTTTGACTACGAGAGTCTGTTAACGAGACTGGAGAAGATCAAGGAGAAACTGATGTGCGGTAGAAACGCCCACAAAATTGATCTAGACTTAGCTAGCGACTCTGATGAGGAAAATGTCTTGGAAAACGGAAGTTGATGGCTTGTAACCATGGCTGCTCAATGACCCGTTGTCACGTCCGCCACCCACCCAACCAACCCTCACTTGATTTACTTTTTCCCAGGAAGTTGGAAATCTCGTCTCGTTGACAGTAATTTCGTTTTCCACCATTTTCCATTTTTGTTTTAATGTCGTCGAATTATAAGCAGTTTTTGTAGTGATCTACCAACTTTGAAGCCTTTGCTACGATACTGATTTATCCCGTAAAAGTGTTCTGGGAATCCATATATTTTTTAAACAAATTTGGTTATTTAAAAGCGTAGCTTAGTCAATGGGACTTTTGGTGACTAAAACTAGTTACTATCAAGTGTTTATGACGACGTGAAGACCGCTATTCTATAACCTGTGGCGGCCTTCTAGAAAGGCGGTTTTATTCGATTAGAATGTGATAACTTAGTAAAACCAGTCTAAATTCTTCAGATCTTATGGGTGATGTTCAGGATTTTCATGACGGAGCCGAATGTCAGAAGACACCACATGGAATAGTGTTGTTATCTAGGGAAGGAGTGACTCATACAGAATGCAATGCGCACCTGGGTGACCCGCCAATAGAGGGCAGCATTGTACATATCGGGGTTCGGCGATGAACTGAAAAGCGATGATCTCCCCCCCCCCCCCCCCATTGGTGTTTTGTAGCACTGAGATGACTGATTATTTAGATATTATCAGTATTATATGCTTCCGTGTGCAGTTTGCATTAGGACGCTAGGTTTGCCTCACGTGCTTTACGGACAGTTCCGACAAACATCTATTTCGCGGGAGTTGGGATGTCATCTGGAACGTGTTGCGAGTGAGTATTCAATCAATACGTCTTCTTCTAATACATCTAATACTAGATGCGAAGCACTGTAGTTAGTTAGTTAAAAAATAAAACTTCGAAGGCGACTCCTTCGCAATTTCATGTGATAAGCTCGACGCAACGGAATATAATCGTTTTTCTGGAACACAGCGGAATATTATTTTGTTTTCTGGAACTAACGTCGACTGGTCGCGAGACTGAGGGCGTTAGCATTGATAGATAACGGAACTGCCAAACCGGCTACTAGTCTTTGTATCGGTGATTGAGATCACTGTTTAGATCCACAAGCTCAGTGTGAATGAAAGATCAAATGGGGATGTGTTAAACATAGGCCCGGGACATGCATTTAGCGTTTGTTTAAATCCTAAATGAACGCCTGATCCCGGGAGGATTGTCGTGCCGAGGTGTGGCCGAAGTGATGGCGAAGTATGGTATAAAACACCAAGTAATCCTTTTTTTGTGTGTCCTCGTACATTTATTTGTTCGGGTAGTCTGAAGTTATTCTTCGCGCCAAACTCACCCCACAGACACACACAAAGAACAGACGGTGCCAAGAGACATTAGGTCACCCTGCTATGTGAGACCATGCTAAGATGTCATTCTATGTGAATGTTTAAATCCATTAAATGGAATAAATGAAGTTACTCATGTGGCAGTGGCGGATCCAGGGGAAGGGAGGGAGGGGCCTTTGGGTGATTTACCCCCCCCCCCCCACAAGGCAAGGGGATGTTTAAGGATTGTTAACGTCGAAATAAACCACATCTGGCACGTGAAACACTGTCCTATGCATTTTCGCCTAGCGCGAACTTTCTCTACTATCAAAGTAAAATTTACTGTCAGTGGTATTACAATGGGCCACATCCGCGTTAGTGCGAGAATTAAACAGCACGGTTGTGAATTCGTTGAGATGTTCTTGTTCAGTCAGTTATTGAGGTGTTTGGGTTGAACAGACGATATTATGGCTTACTCGGTAATCTGACGAATTAAAAAACAAAAGGCGATGTTTTCATTTTGATAATTTCATACATTTCTATTGAGCTTTGAAGTGTATAGTCCATGGCTGAGTAGAGGGTCTGCATTTATTTCCCGCGAGTGGCAACGGTTGTACTAAAACTAGGGGTATTAGTAACATTGTAATAGCCATAGAAGGTTTATTTTTCCGCAAAAAGAATACTTTGTTTAAGGCGTTCATTAGATATTTTATCACTTGTCATGCTAGCCTTGTTATGATCATGTTTTTGTTGTAAATACTTTATTCAGTTGCTGTCATATCTAAACTGTAACACGTAAATAGTTCTATGCAGTGATACCGGACGCTGTTTAAATCAAAATGAAAACTGAGGTTCGCCCGCGGGTTTATGAGGTCGAGCAAACAGTTGTGGTCACTTTCTTTTGGGAATTACTTGCCAAACAAGTACCAGGCGGCGGATTGATTTTAAGAGTTTGATTTTATGAAAAAATTAACGCAACTTTTTATGTGTGCGGTATTTACAAATTATTGGGGACGAAAATTTATAATTGATAAATTAGTCTTCTGTGCAGTTTTTGAGATATGCATACAAGCCACGTTTATTCACTTCAAGGAATGTGTGCAAAATGTATAATGTTCTGCTACATCAGGTCAATCAAGGCATGAAGTGCTTTCTTAATATACCAAGGTCGCACGCTCCAAAAAGTTTGCTTGCACGGTGTTTATCTGCTGACATTTTGTGCCATTGGTTTTGATGAACCGTCGGATGCCCTCATATCACATGTAACACGTTAGGCGGCGATTGCAACAGGGCCATTCACGATCTATGTTCTACCGGTCATCAACATGAGAGAAATGGAACTACCCACCTGCGCTGTCCCCTTTGGGGACCTTGCCCAAGGTGTAATAGGCAGCCACACTCAGTTCAATCGCTATATGTTTTTTTAACATTTGGAAGTTGAAGTATGTTATCCTGTAGCGCAGGGATACTTAGCCAACGTTTGTTTGTTCTGCATCTCTGGATTTGTTTCTCTGTTTTATGTTACGCCACGGATGCCGGGCATCATATGTTCCCCATATGACTTTTTCCCCGAGTTTTTACTGTTTCGTTTTAAAGAAAAATCTAAAAACAAATCTTCTCCTTTTGCTGATCAACCGTATGTGCCGATAAGGTAAATAGCTATATAGTGACTTAGCTTCTCGCCTTTATGTACACAATTGGGAACATGGTAACAAGTACGCGGGGCCAAGTAACCAAGTAACTTGTTCCTTTCTGTAGTCTCTGATTTTGTGTAAAGCTTTAACTTAAAAGACAAGGTGTTGACAACGTTTGAAAGATACAAGTTTAGTCTCAAGTCTCGGAGGACTTGACGGACATTAATTAATGCAGTTAGTTACGTTTCTATGAAACCAGAATCGGCTGATGAGGCATCATATGTTAGGTATAATACTGATAACCATACACATGTGAATCTATTATTTTTCCTGCATTCGCCGGGTTTGACGCGACATAAGCCTTAGCGGGTCATTAGGCCAACATTGGCTTAAAAGGAAGTGGTGACTTTTCATTATGTATACATGTATATATATGTGTTCTGACAATATCGACGCATTCCTGTTTTGTTTGGTGAAAATGCGCGTAAACTGCTGCAACGCGCGTGAAATCTGTATGTGAGGTATGTTATGAAATTTTCTTGCGAATTAATAGCTCGTTTTTATCTGCTTGGAGTTTTGTTTGTGAAAGGAAGGATGTGTGCATGTAGTTAATGCTGTATAATCTGTTTTCGCACCATGTATGCGTTGGTACTCGTATTAGCTAGGGGCATTAGCATCAGATCAGCTAAACCATGATATCCCCCGGGCCCCCTCAGAGATTATGAGTGATAACGGCCCGCGGGCCCGAACGAACAGACAAATTGAGACAAAATCAGCTCGATTGTGCAGATTTTTTAACTCTTTACAATGGTGATAGTTCGAGCTTACACGGCATTAGGCGTTATATTGATTCCTCATCAATTTGTAGTTGTGTGGCAGTTTCATAATACGCCCTGGCCAAGGATCAGACGGATAATGGAAATAGCAAGCTGACACAAAGCGAGGTCATGTCCATCACATTGCCTAAAGCCCTGCGAACCTACGCCATTAACAAAAGTTGCACAGTACGTCGCATCGTATACGCATATTAATAAAAGGGTTGTGGTTCTTTACGGGAATGATGGAAGGAGGGTCATGCGGTCTCAAATATAACAAAAAATTACCATTGACAATCCACCAGAGTGCAGTGGGGTTAAAACAAAACAAAAAAATACATTGCTAATGCCTTGGAGCCACGCTGTTTCCCTGGTTACCGGACGCAGCCATGTGCGTTCCACATGTACAGTCTTACGACTTTATCGTGCAATAGATGGACAGTGTTGCCAAACATATCGTATGATATAAGATTATACACAGCTTTCACATTTAGTTTTTACTTTAGTATGTCCTTTCGTTTCGGAAGCTAGACCATGGTTAACTCTTGTATGTCTGAATGATATGTTGAACGCCATTATATATAGTTTGACGGTGAATAGTCTGTTAGCTTATTTAATCGCACTGGTATGATGAGTGTATTTCATGAGAGCGAATGGGGCCATTTCCTCTGATAATGTGCAAAATGTGAACATGACAAAGACGTGGTCGTTCTCAATTCATTGGTGGTTGTCAATCCAAGTAGGATTCCCCTAAAAAACGTGGTTGGGAGGGAACCAAGAGAGATTCGAACCTCTCACCTTATAAAGCGTTTACACCCACCCTGACGTTTTAACCACCTCTCACGTTGTGCGACTCCTCCCCCCCCCCTCCATCTATGAAATAACGGCCTTGTCGTGTGCGCCCCCCCCCCTCCATCTATGAAATAACGGCCTTGTCATGTGCCCCCCCCCCCTCGCCCACACACACACAACCATGCCCCATCACACAACCATCTGCTATTGACTTGTTGTATTAAGAATTGTCCATATGCATGCTTTTGTCAGAAGTTAAGAACTTCGAAGACATTTACACTCATTGCGAAAGAAATTGCTGTGGAAATACCGCTTTTGACCATTTCGTCCTGTGTTTATTTCGAATATATTCTACGAGCTTCTAGTCTGCAGCATCACGGGAAAAATGTAGTTGTGTACAAATCAATATTGATCGCTTGTGGAGCGCTCGTAATTGACGAGACGATCATGTGAACATTATAATGGTGGTTGTGTTCATTACGTTGAATATATGCACAGCGTGATATTGTATCTCTGATGATAAATAAATATAATAAAACCATAGCCAACGTACAAGTCTTTCTTTTTCAAATTGACTCCAGAAAATCTGCCAGATGAAGCGGATGCGTCGTCATAGTGATCTGTGAGCTCTGAACTCTTTATTTATCCATAGACAACAAACAGTATATGGCCCTAAACCTTGCTAAAACAACTTAATCTCGACTTTCTCATGAAACGGTGCAGATCCACGTATTATTGGCGAAGATCCGCCTATAACTACAGACTTGACAAAGCATTTTTTTTTCTCTCAGAAGATTAAGAAAATTCCAAACTAAACCATCTCGAACTTTCTTTTGCCTCCCGCGTGCTTAGGCGCCGCTGCGATAACGTTTCGTGGCGTCTCACGTTTCGTGACGTCATGTGCGTAATACCGGAATTAGGTTCGCCTGCAGAGATTGATATTTATCACCATTTGTGCACGGGATAGTCTTCAAGGTGATGAATGCCCCGTCAGTCTTTTTAATAAGTAACAACCTCGGACACGTGACGTTTGATCGGATACTTCTTTATTTTAATGCCAAGAGATGTGAAATTCTATCAGATAATCGTACATTAATGCCATTCACTTTAATTTCATCTCTCCTCGAAACCTCGCAGGCCTACCAGTATTTAGTTGGTTACGATTATTGTAAAATGGCCTTCGCGTCATTAATACCTGGATCTGTAAGAGATGCTTAGATCGGCTAGCTGCTTTCTCGCACCAAAGCAGCAGCAATGCCATTTGACCCCTCAGCTAGGCGACATTTTGTTTGCTGGTGTCACCAGGGTAGTTCTCACCAATGAGCAAGAGGGAAGCCGGAAGTCATTTCGTAGAACGACAACCGCCACTTCAAGTCTTCAGTTCCAATTAACCTAAGTTTCGCGGCTAGCGGATCTATATATAGACCTTCAAATTGTAAGTTACGCACGAATCTAGATTTGAACAGTATATTTTGCAACAATCTCAACTTTAAAAGTATCTTTTGCAACAATCTCAACTTTAAAAGTATCTTTTTGCAACAATCTCAACTATAACTATCTTTTTACAACAATTTCAACTTTCATTAACAGCATCTTTTGTAAGGTTCGATCTGGCTTTGTAAAAAGCCAAAACCTGAAGGTGGAGGGGCAACAAGTAATTTAAGCGGCTTGAACACTGTGGCTCTGAAATAAGCAATGGAGTGGGGCAGACACAGAAATCCGTTCATCCAGTGTGCACAGTGCGCTGTGAAAGGAGTCGCGTGCAAGAATGTGTTTCATAAATATAATTTGAAACGGTTTAACCAGCGGCACACAAGCAGTTTTGGCAGATTACGCAGGCCGTCAAAATTATTCAAGCGATGGCAAATAACGTCAATGCTACTTCTGATCCCTTTAATTAAAGACTTCATGAGAATGGAATCACACGCTCTATTAATAGGGGTCTGGAAGAGGTACACGCGACGCTGGCATGTTTGAAAAAGCGACATTCAACATGGACCCCAAATTTCGACACTGAGGATCTGAAAAAGGGACATCGATACAGATAGTAGCATTTTAGAAAAACGAGTTGATGTTTTGGTGTTTTTTATCTCACCACTTCCAGCTAGAGCGAAAGCTTTCTATAACTACAGGTAGGAGGCGCGGATCCAGAGGAGAGGTGCTCGCCGCGACGCCAGTAATTAATTAAGCCGTGTAATAGAGGTTTTTATACCTTATAGATCATCCTCCCGTTGACGAAATCGTCACCCCACTTGACAAATCAACATAGGTATAAGTTTGCGCTGGTCGCAAGATTTTTTCGCGACGGCCCCAGCTTATCCGTACATCAGATAGTCGAGGTCAAGGTTTAAGCATCATGGGACAATGAAACATTACATAAGAGGATGTGAGTTTTCCTCAAGGCCCACTTAACCACTGTCGTTGTCCTCAGAGGCTTCTCGGCCCAATTTACAATTGTCTTTGTGCGCAAAAGTATCACGCATCATGGGACAAACAAACATTACATGAGAGGATGTGAGTTTTCCTCAAGGCCCACTTAACCACTGTCGTTGTCCTCAGAGGCTTCTCGGCCCAATTTACAATAGTCTTTGTGCGCAAAAGTATCACGGTGAAAGTATATAGGTCATTTCAACCTGGCTTACTAATTTCCTAATTATAAGCGTTTTTAACTCCGGCTAAGTCAGATATAATATGAATGTATCAGGAGGTGCTGATAAATGTGAAAGTATTTATTGTACTGAAGTAAGAATATGTATATAAAGCTAAAAAACCACGGCCATTGTAGGTGAATCGGGCGCATGTGAATCAAAGGAAAGAATTTAAAGAGCACATGGCATGAATAGTTTAAGCGCAGGTAGCAAGGCCTGTACATGGGTGCCGAGTTTTCAATGGAAAACATTTACCTACTTCGATACGGATCAAAACATACATGCCCCTTGATATTATTGATCAGGATGTAATTTTGTGTCCACCACTACGGGGTACGATTGTGCGCTGTTCAGCGGCGCAGTTATTTCTTTTATGGAGAGGTATGCGGAAATAGTCCTCGTCTCTTGCTCCCCTTTACCCGCACAGCTTCAGGCATTTGTTCTCGTTCGTCATATACCTACTGAGTCTTGTCAGCAGCCATGCAATAATCTTCATTACAGCTTTGGCATCCTATGAAGAAACATAGCCTCATAAAAAAGGTGATAACTCAACATAATATTGCCACCATACAAGGTAACAAGGTTTTTCCATATCGGGATATTTAGTGTGGTAACAGTTTTCTGAAGAACATGAATGAAGTTTATATAAGTTAAACCAGTTTTTATTCATTCAGTTACTTCTATCAAAATGTAACCGCATGGTTAACTTCGTAGTTCTGCTAAACTCCAGTCATTAAAAGTTATATGGCAATGGAACACAAATTAAACACATTTATTGCGTGTTATTCAGTGCGCGTGGTTTCGGCATTCAGGAAGATTGTGTGTCCGGAAATATTATATAGTGGAAGATGCATAAAAATCTTTAAATCCTTAATAATTAAAAATTGTGTACTTTGTCAACGCCATTAAGCTACAGGGCCATCCAACGGGCGATAATCAAGATGTTCATTTCGATGCCAAATGCCACAAGCCAGGTTATAAGAATAAATACGTTATAAGGCATTGGGTAATGAAAGTATAACCCTCTCCCTCTTAATGGATGACCACTGTAACATTGGTGAAGATATCAGAGGCCGGGTATTATCTAAGGATGGAAGGGTGAAGGATAGGAAAGAGAACTGTATGTAGGAGGTGATTGTGCAATCGTACAAACAAAAATCAAGTGCCGATAAACTGGATACAATCTCCTAAGTTTATTGCAAGCTATGTATCCCAACCAATACAACCATTTTATTCAGGTTCCTAAAATCACAACGCTGTTTTGTCACCTTTATTACATCTATGTGAGGTCTACCATTCAACGAGAAACCAATTTGTAAAACCATCATCTTAAGCATCAATAACGCCATTCACGTTACAAACTGTGAACGAGGTCACACGCATGCGCAATAATCACAGGGTCCTTTCCTGTTCAAAGCGCGGTTTTATTTGGCACTTTGTGACGTCACTTCCGCAGCTGGAAGTGACGGTGCGCTTGTAGGTGGCAGAATGCATTATGTAAACATAAAAGTAACAAAGGAAAACGTCGGGGTGTAGTAACATAAAATCACCAGATAACTAAAAGTATGTCATTAGTAACGCACACGGGGTGGCTGGGGTGGGTGCGGATAATCAGGCTGGAGAGGACACGTCACTGATAACGGTCATTCTTCCATGCAAAGGGCGAACCATTGTTTCAGCATAGCTCACGTATTACTCACGTCTAACGTTTACTACAATAATACATTTCGTTGGTTCTAACACGGACCCCGATAACAGCTTGAACCACTAGCTTTGGGTATTTAAGACGCCATACAACGGGAAGACACGGAGGAAAAACGAATCACGGCCTCCTCATTTATGCCTAGCATGGGGTTACCTACAACCGCCGTGACCTGTATCCTCCACGATGAGAATCGAATTGAAAGACCTCATAGAGAAGTTGAGATCATCGAGATTCGCAAATTTTGCGTTAAACCCAAGCAAAGTGACGTGTTATTTGACAAATAAGTGCCGGGTGAATCTTGCATCGCAAGTCGCGTGGTAAATTTCTAACCACGGAATTAAAAGATCGAAAGGACAGTTAACTTAATCTGGGAAATAGAGCAAGCCATAGCATCGCAGAATATCGTATTCAGCAAAGCCTACCAGCGGCTTGAAAGCATGCCGGCGTATTGCACAGACCAAAGGGCACTTGCCGTAAAGAAACAAAGATGGCACAAAAGGGTGCCAGAGATAAACGTTTAGGGGAAGGATTTGAGAGAATGAACAGACACATCCCAGTCCAGGAAAGAGGTGGAATGTTAGGGTAAGTCGGACAACACACGGCAATCAGAGGAGGGGCACGTGAGGGGGGGGGGGAGGAAGAAGTCTGAGTGACAGGGTATCGCTAACTGGATGCCGTCGATTAAGACGAATGAAAGGAAGGGAAATAAGCAAATTAGGCGGAAGTCAATACGTGGTGCTACCGAAGACTATTCGTCATTGTCAAATAAGTTTCACACATGAGCGATGTCTAGAATCAATTATCGCGCACTGATTCTTTAGTCTATTGCTTGCTTATAGGCTAGGAATTTATCAGTATAACAGAGCGGTCAAGGAGATCATCGTACCCAATCATTGCATCTATAAGCAATATCAGAACTTGGTGACGAGCTCTTCAACGCCATCTGTTATCTGCAATGTAGCCGCTTATGTTTATTAGGCTTACAAGATGATGGAAACCGGCACTGCACTTTAAATTTATTTACATTGTGTACAATGGACCTAAGGCCTTTTATGTACGAATAAACTTACTAGTAGTGTTATGACTAGGAAAGGAGGTATACCCAGAGTGTGGCTTCAAACAGTAAAATATTTCTTGCTCGTCATTGAACATGAATCACAGATTGACGTCTGAACATTATTGATTGAATTGTGATTGAATTGATTGACATCGTGATTGAAATCTTTCTTCGCTGCAGATACAGTAAGTTGTTACATTCAAGGAATACTTGGGAAAGTATCGTTAAACTTGGATGAGGCTTTTAGTGCATCAACAATAGGTCAGCACGTCACTAACCGGCAGCTATTATCTACGGAAACCTGCAAGTTACCCTGTCACTATCATATACAGTTGTGCGTTTTGCTCCGTATCGAATTAGGCAAATCTTTCCAGAACTACATCTTCTAAAGTCTAGTCAACAAACAATAAGAACCTAAAACCCACTACTTCAATATAAAAAACAAGACTACTGCGTTCCCGCAAATTTTCTTCAAGTTCTACACGAACTGATATATCAGTTCAATATTGTAATCTCCTAATACTGAGTTAAGATTCACTTCGACGACTCTTTGATTTCCTTGGTTAGGACAACCCAGGAAACTACAATTTGAAGATGCCACTATACAACAACGGGTTCGCCAGTTTTCCCCATACAACTCGCCGTAAACATTTTCAGGGGCCAACAAACTTATGTTTATCAAAGGCATAAATATCGCTAACATCTGCCAAAAGAGGGCCAAGCAGTAACAAACGATGTTTGTTCACTAAAACAGCGGAAACAATTATGTCAAAATTCTTCTTTACTCATGAGAATTTTAACATTAATAACCCTTGTTTTAAAACTTTCTAAAAAAAAAAAAAAAGAAAAAAGGTTAAAGAAAATATTAAAAAAAAATACTATAAAACTGTTACAGCAACATCTTTTCTGATTGACTGCCGGGTCCGCGTTCGGAGAAGGGATGGTATAGTTGTGCCTTCAGCCTTAAATATCTAGGCGGCAGAGGTATAGGTGGCGGAGGAGGGACAGTTACATGTGCTCCGGATGGTTCTTCAGGCAATCAATGAAGTCTGGCGGAGTGAGTTCCCCAATGCAAATCTTGTGGATGGCAGTGAACAGCGGGAATCTGTATTGAAAAAAGAGACACATTAAAAATCAGTTAAAATCGATGATTGTACTTTTGTTTTCATTTCAATTGTTATTTCATATCGAAATATATATTACCTCATGTCACCTTGTACTTTGAATAGAACTCGTTGATATAATCGGCTATTGACGAAATGATACCACAAGACTCTAATAATGGTCATCTGTCACAAACATCATGTTGAAAGTTAGCATGATTGGTTGGTTGGTTATTCAGGACGCTTTAACCACTTTTTGGTCATATCGCGTCAATGGGAGAAGGAAGGGAGAGTGGAGCCATGTCTCCGGGGGTAACCCCCTACTCTTTACGAAGAAAGACATGGGATCTTTATCCTGCGACCACACAGACATGGCCACAGCAGGGCTCGAACCATCGATCCACGCGCCGTTAGGCTCTCAGGTGACCAGCGCACTCAATGCGAGCGCTCTAGCCCACTGAGCTATCGGGCCGGCCCCAGTTAGCACGATTGACATTATACGATAGGGACGTAACAGACTGCCCATATGTCATGAAGTGATAATGAGTACTGCTCTAAAGAAACCGTCAGGAACACTACAACATTATGAAATTATACATATACGCACAAATAACACAAGCCAATGTGTAAAAAGCGAGAGATGAAATGATTTGGCCTTGGACGCCGCGTTAATGCACAAACTAGAGGAGCTTCCCGGGACGAGGAGTGACAAATGGACGAAACTGGTCAGCAAACGGGAGTCTCTTATCTCTAACAAGTCAACACACTGAGGCCCAAACTAAAGTGTTTACTTGTCTTCCATGTTCTTTGCTTTCAGCATGGCGTTGACCTCGGCCGCCGTGGGGGGTCCCTGCAGCTTCTGGCCGTTGAGCAGCTCTTTTTCCAGCTGCTCAATCGTCTGTGAGGAAGATAGAAAGAAATGTACAGTGTGCGCTTATCAAGATAGTCTCTGAAGATGATAGAAAGAAATGTACAGTGTGTCTACCGTGACCGTCTCCGAACAAAACAGGAACAATGTACAGATGCATTGTACATTTGCTTCTCACAAGTAAACATGCTTCACAATATTGTCAAAAGACCAAAATATGTACTTTCTGAAGATAACTGACAGAGGTACTTCATCCTCTGTAAACAAACCAAGTTATAAGAGGAGTTCTGTAGTGCGGGTTTAAATTCCTGCTTACAGCCGTGATCAAGCTGGATGAAGCGATGTCAGCAAGGATGAAAGACGCCTTCCCCCCACTTTGGAAGATAGATAACTACGATTCGATTAAAAAGGTCACATATCTTACAGCTGCTTGTCGAGCTTTTCCCGGCAAAATCTAAGCCCAGGCAGCATATATATCACAATTTGCAGAAAACTCGATTGTTTCATTCCAAAAATTCCGAAACCAGATAAACATCGCCGTTTCGGCTGTTATATGGCAAACTTGTCTATCCCGGGACCCCGCGGAACTCTGTCGTGGCACTGCTAGATCTACTTATAACTTATAGTCGCAACGGAAACTCTCCGGACAACGAAATTTCCCGTTTTTAGTTGTGCCTTTTTATGTGAACTTCAAATCGAGGCCTAATAATTAGTGTATGTCAACTCACGTTTCCTGAGACACTTGCAAATAAACTATAAGCAAATGTTGCTTTGCTGCACTTCGAAGCAGCCGATTGCCTTGATGGCGCCATTTACTGTTTACTTTGACGTCACTGGGCGATACCATTTACATCGTTGTAAGGGGTCATAGGTTTGAATCCCTTTGTAGTGTTTTATCATTAACTCTGTTTTTAAGCATGGACGCATACCTAAAGTGACCCAGAGTGAACTTGAAATCAGTTTAGTATCAATTGAGGCTAAACTTGAATTCATTGCGCGAAAGCAAATGCCTCCTGCAAAGGTGGGTACAGGGCCCGGTTCCACGAACGGTCTTAACTTAAGTCTGTTTTCCGACTTAAGTTTTGAGGTGTCTGACTTAACTAAGACTTTTGTTAAGTCGCGTTCCACGAAGCGACTTAAGTCCGGACTTAAGTAAGTCCAACTTAAAAAGTGGGTTTCACCACAGGGTTCTGAGTTTGCATTTTAGAAGTGTTGCGCCGGAAACGCTCTTCACAATGTGCGGTCAAATGAGGTAGGAATGTGGTATTATATGTAAATATTGAACACCGGATGTCTTCTCACTTCCGTTACTATGGAAACATGCCAATGAACATTTGGCGCGGTATTTCACGCATTCAGCAGTTGAACAGTGCAACGGGCACAAGTGTGTTCAAGTGATGGAAACAATAACGGTAAGTTTTCTCAGTTTGTATCTTAGACTTAGCTTGAACACAGGCGCCGTAAATCAGCGGGGGAGGGGGGGGGCTGTGGACAAAAAAGACGTCATGACCTGCCACATGCAGGATATATTAAATTAATTTAATATGCAGTGCCGGATCCAGAGCCAGAGGGGGGATCCAGGTGGCACATGCCCCCCCCCCCTCCTTAGGCTCGAAAATAGCAAAAACAAAGGCATGTGCCCCCCCCCCCCCTCCCCCATGTGAAGGGGGCATAGAAGGTAGGCCTTCACCATGTTCACTGGGGCTGGGCTACATATATTCACCAGCCCCGGCCCACTCCCCTGTCACAAATTTCTCACATATCTAACACATTCTGCACTTGGTCTTGGATAGTACCTCACACGTACCCCCCACCCTCCAGGTCAACATTTCTCACTGGATATTACCAAATCCACCACAGATATAGATATATAGGTCTATAAATAAAATAAAATTCATTAATGCTTGAACTGTTCAATGAACACTTTGTATTTGTTTTATAAATAAGCTTAGTTTATATGTTTCCTCATTTTAAAATAGAAAATATGGGGATGATCGAGTTATATTTTGACAGTTATCTGCCTTTTCCTTCCAAGGCCATTATGGAAAACAAATTTGTGTTTACTAAATTAACCTTCTTTGAGGCAGAACAAAAATATTTAAACTAAGCTTACTACAAAAGTGATCCCCCCACTTCATTCTGCTGTCTATAACTATAGGCGATTTAAGTAAGCTTATCTCTTAAACTAAAGGTTCACATTCATCTGAATATGCTGAATACATCACGGTGCATGAATTTGAAAACCAGAAAGATCAGCAAGTTTACTCCTCATTCAATGGGGTAAGATAAAGTAATTTACATGGAAGATGGTCTTTTAAATTGCACATTTCTATTTGCAGACTTCTGTGAAAAACAGCAAGGATGGCCAACTGGACGCCACAGGAGTTGGAAGTTCTGTTTTGGAATGTTGACAAGCATCTCCCCATTATTGATGTTCCTCAATAATTTTAAACACATGCATATTCCAGTCCTGTATAGACAAGACTATTGTAAAAAATATCCTTTAAGCTTACCACAATGACATTCTTTCATAAATTTACTTAGATATATATTTACTTGCTATAGCTAGGCCCCTGGCCGAATGGGCGCTGATGGTGATGGTAATGATATTATATTAATTTACTCCTGTCATTATAATTCAATCCAGGACTTTTCTTTTCTTGTTATAATTATCTTAATGTAATGTAAAAGATGTACCATAGAAACATCATTGTGCATAAATATTATTGACCTTTAATCACAATGTAGATTTTTTTTTTTTTTTGAAGTGGGTGACTCATTGGTCTTATGTGTTTTGACTTTGTAGAATTTTGTGTATTACTTGCAATTACCTCAATCGTAAGGCACCTTCAGCTGAAGCTGGGTCAGAATAAGGGGTTTACATTTGTTTATATTTGTTATTTAGTTGTATGGCAGAATTTATGTGCATGTATGAACAGTAAAATAAATAACACAAACTGGACATATGGGTGTTGTTCAATTTCAAGGAGAAAACTGACTGCATGCCAGGCGAAAGAATCCTTACAGTACAGTTGTTCTCAATTAGACTTGTGTTACATGTTTGCAAAGGGATTTTTTGGTGGATTTGTTTTAAAACTAACTTTAATTTATGGCAAGGGTGCATTATGACATTAAATCATTTATTTATCTTGTTCCGAGAGTAACTCGGTAAGTAAGAAGTAAACAAATGACATACTGTCATATACAGAATTTGTCAACAGATTTGCGCGTAAGATATCTTAATCAGGTACAAAAAGAGGTTTTAACAACATGCCATTATAATTATTGTTCAATAGATGTTTTTATTTAAATAAAAAGGACCTAAATACATTGGTCCAATCAATATTAATCATGGGTATCAAATAATAACGATATTTGATTTTTGACAATGTACCATTTAGTATCGGAATTACAGAGGAACCCTAAAAAAAGTACTCAATCATGTCATAGGCTAATATATATTTGTAGATCTACATCAGTTAATAAACATCTAAATGAATTATTTGGGTGCATTAAAAAAAAAAACAAGCTGACTTTGTTTGCCATTTAGGTGACACCTATCCATATTAATATTGGTAATGAAATGGTATTGCTTACTTATAGATAAATAAACATTTTACATTAAAAAGGAGAGGGTGATCAATTGGCCAATTTAGTGTCACCTGGTGTTACAAAGTGAATGAATCTTTATAGAGGCTGTCCATGTGTCTGACTGTGACTCTCGCTGTGATCGTGAGTCGACAGAGGTCACAGTGTCAGTTTGTACGACAGTAGCAGTGTGCAGCCTCCACTATTAACTAGGGCCTACTAGTGTAGGTGTCAGTGACTGTCACTGTCAGTGACACTGAAGAGTGAAGACTGAAGTGTAGACGGTGATCTGTCAGTGTCAGTGAGGCTGTCATGCATGCAGACAATGTCATCACGATTTATTGTTAACAATAGACGCTTATCACAACCACATACGCTCACTGACTGTCCTCACTGACCATATGGCATTAAACCAGTCGCAGTGCCTTTTTCATAGCCTACTGCAACACTGACACTGTAGTCTGTCGGTCTGTTTAGCGTAGTCTGTCAGTGGGTGCGTGAGCGATAATGCAAGAGTCACGGCGCATCGAGTCAAATTTGTATTGTGACTCACCCAGTTTTCAAGGGTCAGTGGGCATAATCATGACACTTGCTATGTTCGCATTTAAAATATTACATTAATGCCAGCGTTTCATTGGAAAAACTCCAGAAAATCGTAAATTGTTGGTCCCGAAGCGCGAAACTCAAAAGCCACACATTGACTGTCGGGTGGCGCTGCGGTCGGCTTGGTGCGTTACAACGGCTGAGCGGGCCCTTTGCCAACTTAAGTCACCTACCAAGCAGACTTAGAAAGTTAAGTCAGCCGTTGGCGTTATCGGACTTAAGTTCGTTCGTGGAACGCATTTTAAGGGGCATGGACTTAACTTAAGTCAAAACTTAGGACTTAAGTCAGAAAACGGACTTAAGTCCGTTCGTGGAACCGGGCCCAGCAGATTAACCACTACCCCCTGACCATTGCATTCAACCTCGGTACCCTCGTCAAATGACGCGATGGACTTTGCCAACCTGACCTAGATTTTGCCAATCAGTTGCCAGTTGGATGACCTTTACATTTGCGCGACTGACAAGAGAACGATAAAAACAACATCGTCTGCTCTATTAAATAACATGGCAGGTCATGTATTGTGAGGATAGGAATCGAACTGCAGATCGGATAAACAATTCTTCAGACAGGCCCCAGTTCATAGGTAAGGAATATGCATAGATTTCGTCCTAAACTCGTAAAGTAAACAAATAATTCGCAAATTTCGATGTTCGGAGAGTTTCCGTTTTGACTATATATAGCATCGCGAAGCACACAAACTGATTCTCGTTTATATTTTGACCTCTTTAGTTTTGGCGGGAATTTCGAGTTTCGATATGCAACTTTGACAAAAAAAAAGCAACCATGTATGTGAATAAGAACGCTTACCTTTCCAGAGTTGACGAAAGCCCTGGCTATTTTCATGTTCCTGCCACTGTAACACGTGGTCACAAGGTCTGCCACTCCGCAACTCTCCAAGAAAGTGTCGATCTTAGAGTCTGCAGGATCCATATAGAACAATTATTTTGCAGCCCAAGGTATACAACATACATTTTAACTTTATATTCTCTATTCCTGTTACAGTTAGTCCCTTAACCCAACCACACAAAAATTTACTATGGGGAGGGTGAATATCATACATTCTGCTTTAGAGAGTTGTGAAACAAAAGTTAATACATTAAACAAAAATTAAATCAGAAACACTGTAGAGATTTTAATTATTAGGCTTCTTCATCGCAAGAAATATATGCTCTTCTGTAGAATATCTAGCATTGCAAATAGTATGAAAAATGCTCTAACATTCAACTGATAAGTAGGTATAAACAGAAATTTACGAAATAACACATTACACGAGGGATTATTCTACAGGTGTAAATTAGGACGAAAAGCACTCTTCATAAATTACAAGATGCAGAATTTCAGGTCACGTCAGAAACACAAGGGACATGAGATGCTATTCGCTACTGTTGTTCGATTAAACTGTCTACTAATTATCTGACTACTACATGAAGTAACGAAATGACGCTGTATTCCACGGAGAGAAACATGTAAATCCCCCAAACCACATAAGTGTTATGTAAAATAGTTTGTTGTTAACAGATCTGGATGTGCCACCTTTAAACGGGCGGCGTAAATGTCTAGATTCTTACTCATCACTTAGAAAATTAGGGCAGGTAACAAAGGGAAGACGCTGGTGCACAGCTTGTCCAGACAGTAGTCACATGAGTGCCACGTGACCGGTGTAATAATCGATGACGTCAAACGCCGTTCGCAAATAGAACTCCCAGATCTGTTCACATGTTGGTGTGGCTTGTCAAAATACTGAGTAACTAGGAGAAAAGCGAGAGCGAGAGTGACTCGAGAGAAGAATGAATTTTGATTTACTGTTGTAAAATTCCTCAACGAATTTGACGATTTCCATCAGTCCTAGCCGAATAACAGCAGCCTTTGTGTTGTCCCCATACTTAAGGCCTTCGACAAAACCGGCGCCGACTGCCACAATATTCTGAAACAAGCCAAGAAAGGATTGAAAAAAGCACATGCTGGGAGCGGCTGAGAGAAAACAAGGAGGATCCTGGTGAGCAGCAGTGTGAGATGGTGCGCCTCGACGGGTGAGTGGGGCTGGAGAGAAGAAACTTAGCGCTGCGTGGCTGGACGCTGGAGTGGTAAGAACACGGAACACGAGAGGGCGACACTAACTACTGCCCGGAAGCACGATAATAGCATAAACTAAATCGAACACGAAAGGCGGAAGCTTTCTCAAAAAGACACTTCGATACTGGTCTTTACTTTTAAATCATAGACAAACTTTCAGCGTCACTGGAGCTCGATTTGGCGATCATACTGGGACGTTATTGACAAGAACGTGTAGTTTTGATATTTACTACATGAAATCACTGGTTGTTACCAGGAGGGTTGATTCGACGGGCGAGGACGAAGATCACGTATAACTTGAAGGCCTAATATCAGATAAGCAAGCACTACGTGCGAAGGCCAAGGAAGCGTTAGTATCTACTGCGAATACATTAAATAAAATAACGACATAACATGTGATCACAGCAGCACTTCTTTAAGCGACTTCACCGTGGTGCCTGCTGCGCTGCTGCACGGCGTGAAAAAACCTTGGCTTGCCAATATAGTCGGATCGATTATTACAATTGGCATTGAAAATTCGGGGATCATCGTGCGAAAGCGGAAGCCAAATGGCATTAAAAGTACAGAATTGCTTGCATAATATCAAGATGCAACAGAGAACGTATTGGACGCAGAGAGAGACTGCGACGTAACAAAGTGGTGACAGACCATTACATAATGGGGGTACCAACATAAAGGCTGCGTTGGGCTGAGATAGGTTTGGATTAGTCGAGCTTCGTGTCAAGTTTACAAAATAAAAGTCGAATCTCGATTGATTCACATAGGATATTTTCCTACGAACATTTAGTAAGACGGCTGCAGTGGAATCACACGGCGATGATCATAGCACAAGACCTCGTAAGTACGTAATGCGCATGGCAGCAAAGGGAAACGAGATGTGAGAACCGTGTGTTTTCTGTGAGTAGTGTATCTTATCTACACGAGTTCCCCGTTACCACAGAAGATGATTGGTTGGTTGTATATTCAGGACGCTGTAACCAACTCTGGTCATATCGCGTCAATGGGAGAAGGAAGGGAGAGCGGAGCCATGTCCCCGGGGTTAACCCCCTACTCTTTGCAAAGAAGGACATGGGATCTTTATCCTGCGAACCACCGATCCACGTGTCCTTAGGCTCTCAGGTGGCCAGAGCACTCAATGTGAGCGCTCTAACCCACTGAGCTATCGGGCGGCTCCACCGCAGATGATAAGACCATCAGAATACGGGTCATGTTCTCATGAAACAGTCGGTGTCCCGGGCCCAGTAACTTACTAACTACACTTGCCCTTGATTTTTGCGTTCGCCCTTTGGACCCCATCAGCTCAACAAGATTGCGTTGATACTACCAGTGTTAATATAGAGCTATAAGTAGAGTCCTGCTAACGTTAAGGAGCCAGCCGGTAAAGTGCGGCCATAGGTGGCTTTAACATCCTTAATGTCGCTGCTTACAAAATAACTCGCTCGTCGGAATACCGTCTATGCCCACACATAAGATTTTAAAAAAGCTAGCATCTAACTATGAAGTGATCGTTTTTCCCGATAATTACTTAGGAAACTAA
This sequence comes from Arenicola marina, assembly GCA_964019135.1. Lineage (NCBI taxonomy): Eukaryota > Metazoa > Annelida > Polychaeta > Arenicolidae > Arenicola > Arenicola marina. Next base: position 30,342,343 of record OZ025263.1, read on the forward strand.
ACTATATACGACTGCTATTGGTGTCACAATTACTTACTGCTATAAACATGCAATGGGAACACCGGCCAAATATTAACTCAACGAACAGCGAATAAAACGATAATGTTAGAAACCACCAAAATGAATGAAACTTACAGTTACGACACGATTGATTAAGGGGCGCACAACATTTTAGAAAAATCGCTAGATGTTTTATACTGGTATCTGAATACCAAAAGACTGATTACTGAAAAGTAAAATCTGAATATGATTGGGTTAATGCCTTTTCGTATTATCGCAACAAAGCTCCACGCACCCGTTAAACAGAAGCCAATCGTACACGAACTAACGGACCATATTACCCCAATAGCAGTTACCAATGGAAGCCACGCGACCCCACTCATTGGCAAAGGCAACTGTTACCAAGGCAACCAAGCACATAAGACCACGCGACTTACAGGAAACGGAAAACCAAGGCGACGACAAAAACAATAATTATGGCAACGTAGAGTGCAGTGGCGGATTCAGAGGAGGGGGAGCTGGAGGGGGGGGGTGGGGGAGGCTACCCACTAGCCACAGGAATGAACCTCTTCCAGGGGCACCCGCGCCACACGCTGAGACACCCGCTCCTCCAAACACTGAGATTTCCATCCCCACCACTCCACCACACCTAATACCCCTCCACCCCGCCCCCCCCCCCCCTCCAGCCCATGTCTGGATCCGCCACTGACGGCTAAAAAAAACAACATATAAGCTGAAGAGGTTAGTAAGTAGTGAGTGGCAAAAAGAAAAAAAGAAGAAGAAGGAATTTGATTTAAAAGTGACGGTTATCATAGTGGTCATAGCTACTTGGTATCAACATCTGACAGAATCGTATGATCTCGAGAAATCCCAGCCTAACAATAGCAGCCTTTGTGTTGGCAATAAGCCCCTGGCCGTCAGCCACCAGCGCGGCCACGTACAAGATGTCCTGGTGGGAAGAAAAAAACAGAGAAACGGAGGGAAACACCGTCAGAACACGTGTGTAAATAATGGCAGCGGCGAATCAAACGACAAAGCAATTACCGGTACATGTATAAATATACATGTATACAACGCACCCATTCGTCAAGGCAAACAAAAAGTGTTCACAAGATTCATTCCAATGGAAAAGCAAGGCCTTTGGTAATATGTATACATTATGTTGTGCGAGCGGAAGAAACATGCCAGATGAGGCGAACAATATTATGGGATACATGTACTATAGCAAGGATGGAAATTCGTCACTGGCCACAACATCTAGACCGAAGCGTAGACCACAAAACAGAGAAACGTACAGAAGCGCAGTTAATCGAACAGAGCAATGTACAGTTCACATAAACGAGAAACGTACAAACAGTCCACAGAACTGATGAACGTACAAAAAGTACACAACTGAGGAGCGTACAGAAACAGTCTACAAAACTGAGGAACGAATAGAAACAATTCACAGAACTGGGTGCGCAGAAGTAATTTTACAAAACTGAAAACATAAAGAAGCACATTTCACAAAAGTGATGAAAGTACAAAAGCAACAGTTCACAGAATTGAGGAACTTTTGGAAGTTTACAAAACTGCTACACAAAGCTGGTACAGAAGCACAGTCCACAAAGTTGCGGAAGGTAAAAGTCTATAGTTTACTGCGGAACGCACAGCAGCGTAAACGATGTTCGATAAGTGAAGCATATTTATATAAATATGGACAACCGGTGGCTAAGCATAGTGGAAAAAATCAAAGTGATGAAAGTTTAGTTTGCGTACAGGCGATGTGTGTGTGGCTGGTAAGGGTAGCAAATAGTTGCAAAACAACACAGGTGTGAAATAGATGAAGCGTTAATTTATTTTAAGTTTATTTTACTTTAGTCAATTTTACTAGTTAATGTACGGGTAAATATACTGTGAGGGGGTGTGGACAACGGCTTTCGTCACGAAAACATCATGGTAGGGAAGGGAGAAGGGAGAGTGGAGCCATGTCTCCGGGGGTAACGCCCTACTCTTTGCAAAGAAGGACATGGGAACTTTATGATGCGACCAAACAGCAGGGCTCGAATCCCCAATCCACGTGCCATTAGCGTACGTGGCGATTATGAATACGGCCCCAGCGGGGTGGTCTCCGCTTGGCTTGGGAAACGTTTCACATGTGGTGTGTTGCTGTACGTTCAACACCACCAACCAGATTACACACTGGCAGCTGCTTCCAATGAGAGCAAGCCTCTGAACATCTGAATGTCTATCGGTATTGATCCCACTCATGCTAACTTTACTGACATGCAAACAATGCACTAAATTGAACAAAAAATATGCCATAAAATTTAAGCATCCTTGCCCAATAATCAATTTCCCTTCCACTAATAGTCACAGCGAGCGAGTGGTATGCCGAAACAAAAATCAATGCTGTGCCATACCACTCAGTGTGCTTATAAAATTGACGGCACTGCAGAGAATGAGCCAAAGATGTCATTTACCTAGGTCCATCCAAAGTAATCTTTCCTATTTGTTACACAATCTGACTTTGACATATCTGTTTCATGGAACGTTTGAAAGATTTTAGACGCACACAAGTGCAATCCTTACATTATCTTTAGTCAAAGTCGGATGGACTTCTGCCATGGTTTGCGACTTCAACTTCATGAAGTGTGTTCTGCCAGACTTCTACACTGAGCCATGAAACCAGAGGCCTTATGCTACACTGGGCCATGAAACCAGAGGCTCTTTATGCTACACTGAGCCATGAAACCAGAGGCTCTTTATGCTACACTGAGCCATGAAACCAGAGGCTCTTTATGCTACATTGGGCCATGAAACCAGAGGCTCTTTATGCTACACTGGGCCATGAAACCAGATGCTATTTATGCTACACTGGACCATGAAACCAGAGGCTCTTTATGCTACACTGGACCATGAAACCAGAGGCCCTTTATGCTACACCGGGCCATGAAACCAGATGCTATTTATGCTACACTGGGCCATGAAGCCAGAGGCTCTTTATGCTACACTGGGCCATGAAATCAGAGGCTCCTTATGCTACACTGGGCCATGAAACCAGAGGCGCTTCATGCTACACTGGGCCATGAAACCAGAGGCTCTTTATGCTACACTGGGCCATGAAACCAGAGGCTCTTTATGCTACACTGGGCCATGAAACCAGAGGCTCCTTATGCTACACTGGGCCATGAAGCTAGAGGCTCTTTATGCTACACTGGGCCATGAAGCCAAAGGCTCTTTATGCTACACTGGGCCATGAAACCAGAGGCTCTTTATGCTACACCGGGCCATGAAACCAGAGGTTCTTTATGCTACGCTGGGCCATGAAACCAGAGGCTCCTTATGCTACACTGGGCCATGAAGCCAAAGGCTCTTTATGCTACACTGGGCCATGAAGCCAAAGGCTCTTTATGCTACACTGGGCCATGAAACCAGAGGCTCTTTATGCTACACCGGGCCATGAAACCAGAGGCTCTTTATGCTACACCGGGCCATGAAACCAGAGGCTCTTAAATTGCAGATGCCAGGGCGCGAACCCATGACCTGTTGCTCTGCAGCTCAGTATGACCTTGAACCTTTATGAAAGTCCTTGAGATACAAACCAATATAGGTCAGGATTTGCAGATGTAACCCACCATTCTTTTTTATCGATTAATATACAAATCAGTTTGTTTGACCTTCAGAGATTTGCCTCATTGGACACATTACGTCGTTGATTATTTTTGGAAATCAAGCTTCCATATAAGAACAGATGTAGAGATAGGTCAAACAACACTACAGCCATACAGATAACAGCTTGAGCGACACGGGGAACAAAGATAAGCGTTTGTCTTGAATGATGGAGGAATGATAACCGTGAAGCATAAACAGGCCTTCAGATTATACAGAAGAGTATGGACAGCGTGAAGCATGTAATATAAAACATGCCTGATACAGCAGAGAATGGTAAGCGTGAAGCTCTAAAAGCGGAAATACTCTGCTTGGAACCCATGAGTTACACGACAGCCTGTAAGCACCGACAAAATATTGAACCAATCAGTATATAAAACTTGATATATAGCCGTGTAAATCTGTTAAATTAAACATATTTATCCCTGGCTTACATAAAACTATAAAGTTACGTATGTCATTGTTTGAAGGCACGATGACAAACAAGAAAAATATTCAAATAATCCGGGTTTAAATCAAGAAAATGTCCTGCGTTTGTGTGTCATCATCGGATTAACGCTCGAACTCATTACTCAGTAATTGGTATAACTCACGACAATGCTACATGCACCAGTCAGAGGCGAAGGAGAAATACCATACATATAGGATGCGTTTAGATATAGAACTAAACAACAACACCAAACGACGCAAAGCCAAGCTACATCAAAGAAAACACGCATTAAGCAGCGCTGCATCAAACACCAATGGAACTCAATGGCACTACTAGCACAGCGACCATGCACGAAGGCGTACCAACAAAGGGGAATTCATTTACCATTTAATATACGTGTAATTGTAGGTTAAGGGTCTCTTCCTCTCTCGGATATCGATACAACTCAAGAGCTCGTGAAACCGGGAAAAGGCTGGGTTTAGTGAAGTCGGAAAAAAAAGAGATTGCGTCACCCGTTAAGGGTCAGAATGACGTAAAATGTAAAATCCGGATTATGTCTTCGGCCCACTACAATGACCTTGACCTTGACAATTGACTTGACTGTGACTTTATTTGTGACATATTTGGCCCCTTAGATCCAGATTTGACACCTTTGACCCCTCAGATCTATATTTGATACCTCATATCCATATTGACCCTTCAGATCGGCAGCTCTAAAACTGTCGCTATAGTGAGCATCTCTCAATTGTTGGCCCCATCCCAAAAGTAAAAGTCACTCTTTAGTTTCGCCCCCGCGCTCAACGATCTAGCTAAGTGGACAGCTAAACCCAAACTGCCCGTTTATTTAGTTTCGGTCTACATTTCTAGTTTCTACATCCCTACCATGCACATTTTCATAGCAACCAACTGAATCATCCCACCACCCCAGCTTCAACCACCCCTCCCTCGCCCCGTCCCCCACAACCGTATGCCTACACTGGCACCGCGGTCACTGGCACCTGTTTCTGTGTTGACGTCTCTCGATTAGCCAAGTGACGAGTCTCCGGCGACACATCATGGATGTCCACCAGCTGTTTTCAATAGCTAATAGCTCTCGTAGGGTCCTATATTAAAGTTTAGCATTTTTTTGTATTTTGTGCAGACAAACTACTTACGTGATTTGCAAAATTCAAAGACGTGATACAAGTTAACTAGGGGCTCAATACGTGGCATAATGTACAGCGTCATTAAATGAAAACTGTGAACGTTATAGCGACTTTCCCGATTATGTTGTCCAATATACCAATGGTTAAAGCAATATATTCCGTATTTTTTTGTATTACCAACCTCTTCTCCATGTCAAATAAGTACATTATGTCTTGAAGTTGGTGGCCGGCTTTATATCCCTACGCGCCTGTTCGCTGTTAGCTATTTTGTGTGTGATGTCGACCGCGGCTCGCTATCACGTCCGCGCGCGATATAAATAGACCGCGCAGTTTTATGTTGAAATGTTTGTTTTACAGACTCAAAGAGATATAAAAACGTATGCATCATAAATTTTTAGATACTTCTAGTCATGATTCTAACATGTAAAAAATCTAAGATGGCGCATGTCAGCATATTGCTTTAAGGAACAAACAAAAACATCCTGTGTCCTTGACCTTTGACCTACATACTCCGCTGACGAACTTGACCGAGCCATGTCGGATACCGATGGGTAAAGTTACAGAACGAAATGTTGCGTTTTGCGACCTACAGAGCGCGCGCACACACACAAACACATACAGACAAACGAAGTGATAGATGCCGTAAAATCGAAGATTTCACGTCATAAAAACACCGAGCGAGTTCCGCCCACTTTAAAAGTCAAAATCGTTCAGAAGATCAATTCATCAAATGAATAAAGATAATAAAATAAACAAACATAAGCTAAGGCTTATATATTTTTTTAGATTGGCAGGCGAAATTTTGAATGTAAGTATTCACGCCTCAGTGTCGGTAGCGAGGTGCGGACGGAGGAGTTGGGCGGTGTGACAGTTAGCAGTTAGGCAGCGAGCGGTGAGCAGTAAGCAAACAATGAGCAGCCTTAGCCATCTACTTGGGTAGAGCATCAGGATGAAGTTGACCATCTCCATCAGCCCCAGCCGAATGACCGCTGCCCTCGTGTTGTCCCCGTAGTTGAGGCCGCTCACAAAGCCAACGCCATTGGCCACAATGTTCTACGTCACGCGAAACGCTCACATCATTAGCGGCAAAGCCCCATGTTGTAAAATTACAACGCGAGATAATCAGAAGCTCTGTTGCTCCACACATTCAAATCTAAAGTTAACTTGAACTAAAGGGTATGCGTAATAAGCAAAAACTAATCTATGGAAAGACCATATGCATACCGGTCATGGTTGTTCATGATGAGGATTACACAAACTATCAGAAAGGCAGTTTCAGCTTAGAATGATCACATGGAAGACGGTGTGACAATAATAAGGCAAGCCAGCCAGAGCGATTGCGAGAGACAGCGACGAGAGCCACCGCAAGAGAGGAGACCAGTCATCCCTAGCTGAGCCACAACTGTAATACGAGCAGATTGGCATGACAACCAACTGCCATCACGACACGTCAACACCATGGAGACGATTTAATATACAATGAACCCTCGTCATATAAAAATTGTCTCGAAGTAAAATTTTTGTAACGAATCCGAAAGTCAATATTGTCAATATTTGTTCAATATTGATCAGATCAAAGGGTGACTTTGGGTACATTTCGATATAGGCAGACGAGATTGCTATGACGAGGTTTCAGGTTTCAGAATATATGTTAATAACACTACAGTGCTACTATGCATATGCAAATCGTTCACCAGAAAGCGTGTTACAAATACACCGAACAATTTGAATGAATAGTCCATCCATGAGGAGATAATCACACATAATGTGCAACATAGGTTACATAAAAAAACTTGTATAAAATGCTGATCAACAGTCTCTTTTGGCTGAAGACAACGGGTCTATAATATTAAAACTGGGCGTAAATCATTCAAATGCTGATTTATCACAGATCTTGTTGCTTTGGGTACTTGTTATGGTCACTAGGTAATTCCTTTTCCGCGAAGCATTTAAGTACAGTTATAGTACATATAATATAAATTAACGTCAAAATAGTGAGGGGTCTGTACATAGCAGTAATACATGTCATATTACATATCAATAACAAAGTATAATACAACAGACACAAAACCATAAAACTAGCGTAAAATGGCGTTTCCCTTTTTGCATAAACATAAACTATATATATGAGATAACAATGAGTGTTGTAAACATTTTTCATAATAAACATATTGGTCAGCTATCGTAACAGTGGATTAATTTAAAACGAAGAACAAAACGTGATGCCACACTAACCTTTAATGCTCCACACAATTCTACTGTTTCTTCATCTTCTACACAGACTATTCTAAAGTAAGGGGTCTGAAAAACTTCTTTTAGTAGACGCCCCATACTCTTGTCCTTGCAGCCTGCAGAAGACAAAGTACAAAGCGTTAACACAGTACACACTAAATCATTTTCAGCATTTTTGATATTTATCCAGGGCCCAATGAGTCTTCCAGATGTATCGCATCTCATTCAAACGGAAAGATAACTTTAAATTGAAGTTTTAATCTACCTATGTACACACATCTTGAACAAACTGCTACTTAACGATCCATGGTTCCATGATCAAACTCAGACGGCATCGAGACCAGCAAAGACTTCTCTGACTCTTGTTGCATTTACACTAACAACAAAGTCACAAGACACAAGACAAGACAATGGGAACATCAAACAAGATGTTACTTAAACACACTATAGAGAGTGTTTCACTGAAACCCCCAAACCGTATTCGCTCATCCCCTGCTGGAAAACCGAAAATACTGACAGTTCGAGTGTATTACCACAAGAAAACACTGCCACAGGATGTGCTGAGGCAATATTTACAAATAAATAAACGTTCAAATTAAAATTGAGTCCAAAGAGTTTCATGCAGTGTCCTTACCAATGGTGGCCTCGCAATAGTTTTCTTTAGCTACTTCTGGAGCAATGTTAGCACCCATCAACACAGCACAGTTCATGTCCAATTCTTTGCGGATGACATTGGAGATGAGTTCTAAGCCTTTGTCACTGATGTCTAGACCCTGCAATATGAAACACACATACAGCCAGTTAGCTGATATTGCGGTCAAACGATTCATTATACCTGTGTGACTAACACCAGGCATGTTATCGGTACATCTTTGCGCACCATGCAGTCTCCCTTACCAATTGTTTTTTTTATTCCTCTAAGATCCATATCTACTCCACTGTCAAGACTTTTTTATACCATATCCAACTTTAGATATAAACGTTTTTGCTTAATTCAAGCTACCGGTACTCGGATAAAAAAAAAGCAACAGGATCACCTCCTGTAATTAATCCTCCATTTACTAAATACCCGCCACACTGTTTTCTGATCAGATAGCTACCTTGATGAGAGAAACACCTATCGCAGTCTTCTTTATCTTGCCATTCATCTGCCTACAGAGACCTCTGATGAACTGATGTGGCAAGACAAAGACCAGAACATCAGCATCCTTGGCAGCTTCTACAACATCTGCGACAGCAACCTTGGTAAAGAAACGGAACAGCAAATTAGAGTTACTATATTATAAGTAATAAATGCCTGGCAGCTGCATATTCAAATAATAAAGGCATTTGGGAGTTAATCCAGAGACTTCAGACCTATTGGCAGCTAAAGTTGACATCAGGCTTCATAATGTTAAAATTCAGTGATTCCCAAATTGTCTTTGATAAATAAGACCAGCAGTCTAAACATATAAACTGCTATTGAATTCAACATCAGTTCATTATGTATCATATCAAATTAGAGAGATTGCTACATTCATCAGAGAAAAGTTTAATGATGATTTTACCATGTCCAAAGCATATAATTTAAGCAAGCAATAAAGGTAATTACAGCACAAAATCTACACAAAAGCTAGTTCATATGACTTACCACATTATCTGGCAGCATGCACCCTGGGAGATATTTTGAATTTTCATGGTTTGTATTGATAAGTTCTGTCAACTTCTGGCCGTCAACCATCTCTTCATAGACATACATTGGTACTTCATCAACAAATTTTGGGTTTCCTCTCACATTGTTGCCAACGATTTTGGCAATAACTGATCCCCTGTAAGTACAAAATACATAAAAATTGGAGATGAAAGAGAACAAACAATCATAACAAATAGATATAGCTTATTGCCTGTGCAGCACCTACATGGCTTGTGAGAGCCTTGTAAAACCTAGATGCCAGATGCCTATAGATGTAACACTTCACACACCTATTTCAGGAAAACAATTATAGCCTCTTGCTCAAGGCACTACTGGTACATACAGTTGTCCCTGCATTGTATGGTTCCTCTGTTATACAGTCCTTTCTGGCTGGCAAACAGAAGTTGTATAATGCAGGGACCACTGTACAAATAAATCAGAGACAGCAGGATGGTGTCTTGATACATACATTTACAACGCATGTAAATAAAAAACCTGAAGGAGCCTAGGCCATGCAGTATTTCATGCATATTTCCAGACAAAGAAAATTAATAACCTTTTCTGGAGTCCAAATCACAGGCATTTAAATCAGCTAATTCAGACCTTTTTTGTCACAAACTGTACAGTGGTCCCATAATTATACAGGCTTTACAGCATACACTGAGCATTCTTACATCTTTATCATTATTATCTGAATTCGTACGTAGCATAAAATCCTGTATTAGACAGTTGCATATTATTATGCAACTGCCTTGTTAATGTGACTTAGGACTGACATGTGAGCCTGTTATACGACCAGCATATAGTCCAATCCATTATTATGCAACTGAGTCGCACCTGAATGGCTCTAACCAAACAACACCTTATGTAGTAGGTCTTACTGGCTGTTAACAGGCTAAGACGCAGGTGTAATAGTGTATCATTGTTATTGACACTGTTTAAATCAAATCTGATAGAAGTAGGGCTGTCTTAAAGCGGGTGTCCAATCTCATCTAATCGCAGTTTGTTTATCATTGCTCACACCATGAAAGTTGAAGCAGCAGAATAAATAGCTTTAAGTACCTGTATAATATGAGTAAGGACAAATGAACTAAAATAGATTAATAGATTAAAATAGTAATAGATTAAGTTATTACGTTGCACAGAATAAGGAAATATTTAAATATTAGAATGATACTCCCAGAAAGTTATTTAAACTTATTTGTTTTTATAATCTGTTCGATTTTAGTGGCAGTGACAATGCACTGCTCCTAGACCTTACAGAGGACCCTGTGACAGGGTGCGTGAAGCTAGTAGCTGGGTTGATTAACCTCTTCAGGCCTGAATTCCTGAAAGCCGGATTATCTTTGGCGCAAGTGCCTACAGGCAAGCCAGCTTCTCCAGGGGTACAACGGTGCCGATGTTAAAATACTTAAACATTAGTAGGGAATTGACTGTAGCTTTTATTCTAATGTGTGCAGCAGCACCCTCTGTCACAGGTAATTGACTGTTACAAAGTTTGGGACCCAGGCTACAAATGGTTCAAATGGTGGCGGGAATCGCCAGGTAATGCTACATACGCAAGGCGGTTGGTCTGGAAAAATTTGCATGCTCCAATATTTGTTCGCGATAATATGACTGAAACAATCCAGTGTTGAAACACTTTTTTGATATCAGAAGATAGAACAAGGTATATAGAATATGTAAGCATATGATTGTATACGACCATATTATAATAAACACTACAGTCGATTCCCTACTAACGTCTAAGAATTTTAACATTGGCACTGTTGTGTCCCTAGAGAAGCTGGCTTGCCTGGGGGCAATTGCGCCAAGGATTTTCTCTGCCTGTCTGAACCCGGAAATTTTGTGGTCCCAGCCTGAAGAGGTGAACATATGCATATGAGGTAGCCAGGGGTGGAGGCATTCAAACAATAAAAGAAATCATAATACATGTAAAAAATTGCTGTATGAGCAGCTTTCATTTTTGGGATCATTTCACTAAGATAGTTTTCTCCTAGAATTGAAATGCAGACCAGAAGATAAATCATAATTATATAGCAAAAAATATTTTTTAATAATATTGAGTAATATACATTGCATCCCAGTAATTACAGCATTGTGGAATACACAGGAGTAGTTAAACTACTTTGATAACTAATTACTTATTGTTATCTTTCTCAGGGCACGATTGTACATATTCTAAGCCTAATATTCATTAATGCTAGGCCTAAATAAAAAAGCTTTGCTTATTCAATTGATATTTTTTAACAGAAATTATAAGCAAACAGCTCGCAACTTAGGCCATGCATATTCATATTAAAAGAAAAACTGGAACAGAACAGACAAGACAGGAATAATTGTTTAAAAGCTCTTGTACAAGGTAGAGCTCAGATATCGATCTTAGACTTAGACTTAGTCAATTCGTTCGTCGTTTCGATATTTTTATGAACCAGTTTGGCTGCCCATTTTGTTTTGGCCGTTTGGCTGTTTGGCTGTTTGGGGCTGGACTTCTCGATCGGGCAAGCCCACAAGCTACATTTCACTCACCAATTTCCTGAACCGACGATGCATATTTTTATTGGGTCAGCCATGTTTCGTCTTGAACTGCGTGTCTGGTAAATGCAGGAAAATTCGAGGTTAATGACCGTTCATGCGCACCGAAAAACTTTGATGAATGTCTAGACCCACTTGGCAACAACTGGCACAGCGGACAATCAATGACCTTGACCTTAAAGATGTGGGTTGGAACTTATTCGATACGGGCCATCGTTTAATGTTAGAGTAACTTTTATGCATCAGGTTGAAATGTGCACGGCGTTTCTCCAATTATTTTTAAATAAAAGCGCAATACAGTAAAATTTAATCGCGGTTGTATCCGAGCAGACGCGAATCAGCGAATAAACACGGAAAAGATTCTAAATACCAAAAATTGCATGGACTACTCAACCTCGGGCAGCTATGCGACAAGAAAAGTCTTCCTCTTGCAAGGACATGCCCCTTCGGTACGTAGAAACGTCATTTGTTTGACGGATGATTCATTGAGCCAACCCATTCGAGCGGCTAGTAAATCGTGGGCATGCCCCTTCGGTACGTAGAAACGTCATTTGTTTGACGGATGATTCATTGAGCCAACCCATTCGAGCGGCTAGTAAATCGTGGGCATGCCCCTTCGGTACGTAGAAAGGTCATTTGTTTGACGGATGATTCATTGAGCCAACCCATTCGAGCGGCTAGTAAATCGTCCGTTCATATATATATATATATTTGATGTTCTAAATCTCCTTGGCATCTGCGTCTGGAACATGCTTCATTCAGCGCGCAAGAACAAGAAACACATCAAAACGGACTCCATGGAGCCGGTGCGGCAAAAGCACGAGTGGGCGGTATTATATTATCATATAGAAATATTAATTTTCGTTGTCATTTTTTTTCTTCAAAAAACGGCAATGTCGATCGCGTGTCGCCCTTTAATCCTTCCAGACCCTTACATCTGCTTTAATGCTTGTACAAGACAGGGACAAATGCAGGTATTTGAAAAGGGGAGGGGTCCAAACGTGCGACCGGGGGATCCACCATTTTTTTACGACCGGCGGGGGGGGGGGGGGGGGGGCGGTCACTGAAAACTTGCAACTGGATTACCAGGCTCAGGTGGCCTAAATATTGCATTGAAAAACGGCAATCTTCTTCAAGAACGGCTTAGTTAGTGGTCTGCTTACCTAGGCCAAAAATCATTTTGCAAAAAGTTAGTTGTGCTTTTTCAATATGACCTCTGAATTAAAAACCCCATACTTCTTCTTCGCTCCCGTAGAGCAGAACTGGGATTACCAGCCTATCAAATAGATGCGATGCTGTGTATAATGGTAAATCACCAAATTGACGTCGCAGCGTATTCAGTAAAAGGTCTTCCAAGCCATGGACCATTTGCCACTCGACCCGGGGGGTGGGGACACTGTTTTACAACTTGAATCTGGTGCGGGGGTTCTGGGTTCTGTGACAGCCGACATTGTGTGATGAAAAATTTACCCATATAGAGTGGATATTTGTGATGAAAAAGATACCCATATATAGCTGATATTTTAAAACTTGCGACCCGATGAAGGGTGCTCTGAAAATGTGCGTTCATAGAGCGGATTGCCGCAAAATAAATACCCCTTTCGAGCGGATTTTGGCGTTAAAGCAATATATTTACATGCGCCATCTTAGATTTTTTGCATTTCAGAATCAAGACTTTGAAAACTTTGAATTTTAAAACTTGCGACCCGATGAAGGGTGCTCTGAAAATGTGGGTTCATAGAGCGGATTGCCGCAAAAAATACCCGTTTCGAGCGGATTTTGGCGTTAAAGCAATATATTTACATGCGCCATCTTAGATTTTTTACATTTCAGAATCAAGACTAAAAGTTTCTCAAAATTATGATGCATACATGTCTTATATCTGTGAGAGTCTGTAAAACAACAATTTCAACATAAAACTACTCGGTTTATTTATATCGCGAGCGGACGTGATAGCGAGCTGCGGTCGACATCACACGCAAAATATCGAACAGCGAACAGGCGCGCAGGGATATAAAGCCGGCCACCAACTTCTGCTCTGGTGACCAAATTGCTTCTCTCCGGATAGCCCACAGGCTTGCAGGATTTAAATTCAAGACAGAATATGCTTATTTGACATGGAGAAGAGGTTGGTAATACCAAAAATTACAGAATATATTGCTTTAAAAAGCCCCTTTCGAGCGTATTTTGACGGTAAAACGTCCCGATCGAGTGGATTTGGCGGTGAAATAAAAGTGGGGCTTAATCGCGGAACCGGCCCCCAAATTTAGTAATGTATTAAGTACCCCAGGCCCCCCCCCCCCCCCCACCACCTCCCGCCCCCGCGGTTCGAACGCGGTAGCCAACGCCCACTGGATGCGACTCGTCGAGCGGCGGCCTAGTTCTTTTGCCACAATGCCAATGTTAAAAATTATGCGATGCATCGTGCTGAATATCATTCTTTTTGTGAGCTTAATTGGCCCTAATCGTTCGAAATGTCGACTGCAGGCGGTCGGACGGCCAAAAAATAGTACATGACATGTCCGGGCCTATCTCAACGCAGATCGAGCCGCAACGGCACCGCACCGGCACCACGTCGGCGCCGCGTGCAGTGGGCATCAGCCAAGTGAAACTCAACTGTTCTATTTACATTTAGTTCTATGTAGTTAATTAGCACAAAGAAATATCTCTCGCAGCTATTGCATGCATGTTGTGATATTACCGGCGCAGTGCGTAATTTCCGGCGGTGAGGCATATTATATAATGTCTTACACTAAATCGTATAAAACGCACGGGTTCCACGAGCATAGTGTAATGCTGCACAGTATATGTGTCTATAAGAATATCGTACATTGATACATACGCATCTCATTATTTAAACATTTAATTGAAACAGACAATTGGTTCGGCGCGGGTGCCGTTCCGTTGAATTTTTTCCTTTTTTCCATTTTTTTAACTTAAACGACAGGACAGAAACCAGGTCAGGAATCGTCCGAGACATGGTAACATACATGTTGGAAACTAGCAGGGAGGGGCAAGAATGACATCATTGGCAGCCTGAAGGCTGAATGCCTTATATAACATGGTCATGTATTTTCTTCGCGGATTTAATCTCACGTGTGTGAAAATATCCCGATCAAACTTACATTCTCGTTTTTGCACGTGTTCGTCACTGTCCGCTAATTTTCGGTAAATAGTAAATGACGTCACGAACCAAAATAATATACGCATCCGTGTCACTGGAAAGTTTGTCATCAATGCGAAAGTCTGCACAGAATTGAAGAAATTCTTCATATACACCGCGTTTATGTCTTTCCTTCCACATCAAACTGAGGACTAGAGACTTCCCAACTAGAAGAGGTAAGCTTCTGTCTTTTCTATTGCCGTTAGCGTTGTAACTAAGTACATGAAGTAAATGAATTGTTGACAGTTTGTCAACAATGACTGTTTGACAGTTTGACTGTTTGTTGTGCAACCCGTTGGAAGCAGAGAATCATCTACATACATACATACATACATCC
The DNA here is from genome assembly GCA_964019135.1 of Arenicola marina. Classification (NCBI taxonomy): domain Eukaryota; kingdom Metazoa; phylum Annelida; class Polychaeta; family Arenicolidae; genus Arenicola; species Arenicola marina. Next base: position 30,357,508 of record OZ025263.1, read on the forward strand.
TCTTCAACCGTCGTAGGACCGTACGGCCTCTTGGTTGATTTTCATCGTTTCTTCACTTAATTCAAACTCAAATTTGGTAGTGCGCATAGCTGCGAAGTCGTCCGGGGCGGTTTTATACATATACTGTTTCCAGCATCTGTCAATCCTATTTTTGAAGGTGTTTAGGGATGGTGCCATGACAACCTCGTCTGGAAGACCATTCCATACGTTTGTGATTTTCATGCCAAAGAAATGGGCCCTAGCTTGTGTGTTACAGTACCTCTTGGCTAGTTTAAGGCTGTGTCCTCGCGTCGTTTGACTGGTGGATAGGGGTAGGAGCGATGTGCTATTTACCTCATATATACTGTGTAGGTGTTTATATACGTCGATGGCATCTCCTCGGTAACATCTATACATTAACGATGGCATGTCTAGGTGTTGTAGCCTTTGTTCATAGCTTAGGCCTTCCATGCCTGGTATGAGCTTTGTCGCCCGTCTCTGGACGCTCTCAATCAGATTTATGTCTTTTTTGTAGAGCGGGTTCCACACAACATTTCCATATTCTAGTTGTTAACTTTGGACTTGTCTCCTTTCTTAAAAATAGGTGTGACATGTCCCTCCTTCCATGACATAGGCACTGTTCCTTCACTCAATGATTTCCTGAAGAGTGTGAACAGGGGGCCTGCCAGAATTTCTGCACATTCTTTTAGCACTCTTGGGTGGATTTTATCTGGGCTTGGTGCCTTTGATGGATTCTGTTTTCGAAGTAGTTGGGCTATATCTTCTATAGTAAAGTGGACATCGTCCAGTTGTTGTGCCACTTCAGTTGAGGTTGTCTGCGGCATGTCATTCAAGTTTTCAAGTGTGAACACACTGCTGAAGAAGTTGTTTAGCATGTGAGCTTTTTCATCATCTTGGTCGGCTATCGATCCATCTTCCCTCTGTAAGTTTGCCACTCCGGATCTAGTTTTCAGTTTACTTGAGACGTATCTAAAGAAAGCCTTTGGATCTGATTTAGAGATTTTGGCAATGTCTTTCTCGTAATCTCCGATCGCTGACCGTATTTCTTTTTTTGCTCGGTTTCGTTCGGCGGCATACGCCAAGTAATCCTGCCATTCTCCGGTATCCTTATAGCGTGCAAAGGACTTATGTTTTTTCTTCACTTGGGCCATTGCTTTTTCGCTTAGCCAGAGCGGTTTCTTTTTTGGGAGCGGTCTTGAGGTTGAGATTGATCTGTGGGGTACATGGGCATTTGTTGCCTTTAATATTTCATCACTGATTTCTTCCCACATTTCATCGACTGGTTGGTTCTTCAGTTTGTCTTCCCAGTTCACCAGTGCCATTTGCTCCCTCATTTTGTCATAGTTGCCTTTGTCGTAAGAGTATTTCTTCAGTTTCGTCGTGATTTGTGGTATGTAACAATTGAATTTCCAGGTCAGCACAACATGGTGGCTCTTACCGATCTAAGTCTAGGTCCAGTAATAAGAGCAATGTAAGGGTTTTCGCATCAGATGAATATTTGTGTACCGTGCTGTGCTAAAGCAGTCAGTCTGTTAACAGGTTAAGCTCATGGTACAATATTTTCCTCAGCTTCAGTTTCTTTCAATTTTGATGCAGCTCTTCCTCTGCTGCTCTGGCGGCTAACACAGAAAACTTCGGAAAAACTAGAAAAGTGTTACTGTAGCTAAGACAGTGGCAGGTACTCGGCTCTATATATAGCCTGAATGTTCAGACGTTACAGTCTTGACACTTGTTCTTGTGACGGTTACAGTCACAAGAACAAGTGTCAAGACTGTAATGTCTGAACATTCAGGCTACTCTATATATTGATATAGAGATGATCTGGTTCTTCACGTGGACTGATAGGCAATAATACCAATAATATTGCGGTATGTCTAAAGACCAATGGGCTAGTAGCAGTCAATAGGCACTAAAAGGTGTGAATTGTTAACTTGATTGCATAACTTATTCAGTCCAGTTAATTAGTCTTAACACCACTAAAACTATAAATTGAATCTCTTGTTCCTTGTAATATTTTGCGTTACATGCCAGCTTTATAAGTCTTAGCTCAATTATTATATCATTAGAAAAATACTTTATCAGCTCCAATTCATACATTTCTGTAAATTGCAATTTTTTTCTGTATAATTTTTCTTTTTCATCTTTCTGTTTGTTCAGTCACATAACAAAGTTTATACCTTTGTGTAATTTTTTGGTTTCTTATATATAATTATTCTTTATTCTATTTATATATATATAAATACAAGTTACTGTATATATGAGTCTTAGTCTCTTATTCTGACATCTTAAGGTATTTGTGCCAAGCAGCCAAAAATATCTGAGTGACCCATGCATATGAAAGATCAATATCTTACAATTAATATAATACATTGCTGCTATTTTTAAAACTCAAACTCATGCCACACGACTTCTTCAGTGAGCACCACCCTCTTTCCATTTCTGAATAGCATCGTAAATGAGCATCAGTATGCGTGACGTCATTGAGTAACCCAACGATCGCGTGCACCGCATGCCCTCTGTAGAGCACAAGCGAGGTATCTTATAATATTGTAGAAAGTAGTGATAGTGAAAGCAAAATTGATAACGATATTATCCTGGGTGGGGCTCCGTACCAGTTTGAGCCATATGTACAAGCGAATGTGGCACCGCACCCAGTTCCCCATGCCAGAGTCCTGGACCATTTTGAGAGGCTTCAGCATAACCAGATAAAGAGATACCAGGTGAGTGTATCCAGACTAGATCTAGATCAGCTGTTGGAGTATCATGAAGAAGCATTACTGACATCCACATACATACAGGTTAATGATAATTTGTCGAACCATGGTTGTTTGTCACTAATTTATTATTGTAGAAAGGTGTAAAGTAGCCTTATACAGCATTAAAGTTGCATGTCGAGTTCTTTCCCGCCAAAACTAAGCCTAGGGGAAATTTATATCAAAATTGGCAGAAAACTTGATTCTTTCATTCCATAAATTCAGAAACCTGATAAACATTGCCGTTTCGGCTCTGGTGTGGCAAACGTGTCTATCCCGGGACACCACAGAACTCTGTGGCGGCACTGCTACTTATACCAAAGCATCGCGAAGCACAAAAACTGATGACGTTTACCACTAAAATGAAAACTTGTGGTAAATTGATATCACGGGCAAGGCTAAGAGACACTATTTGGTAGTCTGGTATGGGTGGAGTATAGATAACAGAAGTCTTGAATGATTTAAGGACTGATTCTTATATGTATTTTGACCTCATTAGTTTTGGCGGGAAAGAGCTTGACATGCAACTTTAAGTATAAACTAAATCTTGGAGCAACCAAGGTGTGCCATCTGATAAATCATTCACCAAAACTGGAGTGAAAGAGATAGACAGTCAATTTTGCCTACCCAAAGGACAAACAGTGTTCATCCGACACCATTGATAGCAAGAGGTTTTATTTAATTTAAAAGTTTCAACTATGTTCTTTGAGACTTTACAATTGTGTCTGTAATTGACTTCCACATAATATAACATTCTTCATCCGATGACATGCACCCTACCTATGTCACTAATGGGCTCTCTCAAAACACAAAATTGTCAACTTGCTTATTTTCAATTTCATACTCTATCTTTGATATATACTCTTTACGATGCACAAAAAGATTTGTACTCCCCATTCTTTCAAATAATTTTTGTTCAAACTTGAATTGACCATACCCTGAAGTATAACGCCTCAGCGTATTATGACCCATATGTACACAAAAGGTTTGAATAGTATTGATGAGCTCTTAGATGTCTGCTCCTTTAACAGCCAGTCAGATTAGCACAATGTGATGTTTGTTTAAAGCCAATTGGGTCAACTGCCATGCGGCGCCCCTACGCAATGAGTTAACAAAGGGATTTAATAACAAGCCGAAATATCAGTTGTTAGTCGCGTTAGCGAGAGAGTTGCATAATAAAGAGGCTTCAACATGTAAAAGTGTTCCATGTGCAGTAAAAAGACTGTCATAGGAGAGTGCTGTACAACTTTTGGGATGCAAAATCTTCCAGGTCTTGTAACCCAATTACTCTGCTGATGAGCATAATAGTCTTGAAAGTAAGATTCTGTTACTGGTAGCTAAAGCATCTTGCTTGCAGGACTGCTTGTTAATGTAGCCTGCTTCTAAAACTTCATACCGTAAACTGCCTATTTGAAGCCGCACCCCAACTTTGGCGATAAAACTGGGTTGGCAGGCACCCAGAACCATTTCCGGGAAACTACATATTACAAGCTGCACCCGGACTTTGGCTTCTCGACCCCCCCCCCCCCTCCCTCTGTATCTCTGCTTAATCCAGTCCCGCCAACGAAACCAATTAATTGTTTATACAAGCAGTCACGACTACTAACAACATTCACCTCTCTCTCTCCGATTGCACCTCTTTTCAGGTGTCACACCAGTGGCTGGCTCTCCTGGCCCCAACCAAGCCAATTAAATGGTTTTTACAAGCAGTCGCGACTACTAACAACATTCACCTCTCTCTCTCCGATCGCAGCTCTTCTCAAGTGTCACACCACTGGCTGGCTCTCCTGGCTCTTACTGCATGTTTATGCATCACTGTCATACCTACCCAGTATCAAGTTTCTGTCTGTTACAATTGACTTATTGCACTTGGTGCGAGGCCGGCGGCAGCCGTATCAATTTACACCACCTGAAACCTGGCCTCTGATCATTGGTCTACAATAGGTGTAGGCGGAGTCGCGTGGCAGTAGTAATAAATAACACAACCGTAAGTAGCTCATTGTTAGTCTTGATTGCTACGGTAACACAATGCCTGAGAAAAGAACATCTTACGACGCAACTTTCCAGTTGAATTATCTCCCGACTTGTATGACGTTTTGATGCAATACATTATTTTGGCAACACCGGTAATTTTACGTATTAGCCCCTCCCCGCCCCCCCCGGCTTGTCTCGCCATGCTCACTTTAAATCGGCAAAAGGCCCTATTTAACGCAGCACCCTGACTTGTGCCTCAAATCCGGAAAGTGGAACCTCCAACTTCCTAATATAAGCCGTGGCTTCAAATAGGCAGTTTACGGTAACAATGGTTGCTCTGCGCCAGAGGTGCTGCTGTTATGCTTTACAAACTTGCATTCGCAGGTCTATTATAGATAAGTGGAGAAGACATCAAAGACGATTGAAGCTTAGGAAAACATATATGGAGGTTAACAAACTGATACTTGACTGGTTCAGTACAGATGTCATATGGTTTTTTGCTCCAGCATCAGCCTATATGGAAGTATCCCTTTATACAGGTGCTATAAAACCAACCTTGTGTTATACAGGCTTTTCTGGCTGGCAGAACCAATGTTATACCAGCATGTACTGAGTGGTACAAACATTTTGCATCAAATCAGTATAGTAATCTCAAATAATCTTCTCATTGCAGATGGCTGACTTTGAAAAAATTGAAATCGACTCCAAATTGACAGAATCGGATTACGCCCAAGTTGTTTTTCAAGATGTGCTGGAATGCTATGCAACCAGTTTGTCCATCGAGTGTAAGTTCACCATCACTACATCCCTGAAGGCCACGTCCAGAGACTGGGTTGGGCTGTACAAGGTCGGATGGAGGTCAGCAAGAGAATATATCAACTTCCAGTGGTCTCCTCTGATTAGCTCGCAAGATGAAAACCAAGCCCCAGAGAACAAGGTCACCTTTCCAGGTATGTGATCATATCCTTTTGACAATTTACCAAAAGTGTAGTATAATATTAAAAGAATATCATGCAGTGAGAACTGTGGTATTTAAGGGCAGCCATTGTTTGCTTTATAATGTATAATAAATAGCACAGCCTCTATCCGCTAGTAGTTTTAGATCGATTAAAAAGAAGAAGAAAAATGTATTCAGCAAAGCAACGGATTTACAAATAATACATATTGTATTACTCATTGTTATCACAATGTTGGTATATACCTAAAATATTTTAGAGATATTTCACTGTCATGTATGTATCTGGGCTATTGATATATACTGGTCATCATGATATTCATGTTCATTTTGTAACATAGGATATATTTTGAATAATTAAGTAGCAACATATTCTCTGGCTCAAGTGCTAACCCTATAGGTGAAGTGGCCAGTGCAGGGTTCGAATCTGAGATGTTTGTGCTTTTGTTGATGTATAAGTTGTGGTGCAGCACAACAGATCTTGTGTCTTTCTTCCCAAAGAGTAGCTGGTTACTCCAGGAGACATGGCTGCTTAACTCTTCCCATTTTGACGTACGGGGCCGGCTCGATAGCTCAGTGGGTTAGAGCGCTCGCCTTGAGTGTTCTGGCCACCTGAGAGCTTAACGGCACGTCGATCGACCGTTCGAGCCCCGCTTTGGCCATGTCTGTGTGGTCGCAGGATAAAGATCCCATGTCCTTCTTCGCAAAGGGTAGGGGGTTACACCCGGGGACATGGCTCCACTCTCCTTTCCTTCTCCTACTGACGCGATATGACCAAAAGTGCCTAAAGCATCCTGAATATACAACCAACCAACCCATTGTGACGTACAGAGATTCGCATGGAGTGTCTTACTTAATAACTCTATGCTACATGCTTCCATTCAGCCGATTGCCTGCCGAGAGAAGATGGCGAGTTCTACCAGTTTTGTTACGTCACGAGTTCGGGCCACGTGCGCGGGGCCAGCACGCCCTTCCAGTTCAGGGACCAATCAGAGGACGACTTCGTGGAGATCGCGGACGCAGAGGACGAGGATCTGATGGTGATCAAGACGAGGACCTCAGTGCTGGAGGAGGAGCTCATGCAGGCGTCCAAGGCCAGGGATGACCTGACCGTGGTGAGTGGCACATGGCATGTTCAGCCTGTACGGCTATATCGTGCCATGAGTGGCTTCACGAGAGATGCACGCGGGAGTCTTCTTTGCTCAGTTTAGACTTGACAAATTTTATGTGCACAATATTGCAGAACGCCATGATTTCTTTTCATTTAAAATGCGTCTTGACTACTCTAAGTAACCAATAAATTGGTGTTTTCTTGGCAGACCAAACAGCTTCTGGAGGGAGAGAAGGAGAGCCTCTTGGGCAAGCTCATCAACCTAGAAAAGAAGCTGAAGGCTGAGAAGGAAACCAGCGCCGGACTTCAGGTTAACCTTAAGGTCAGTTCAGCGAGACACGTTTCCGGTACATTGGCTTCAGGCTCATCATATTATGTCCTTATCCAAGGTACTAGGGTTGATAGAGAAAGACGCGAAGAAACATAAAACGTTCCTTATATGTATCAAATTGTTTTCTCCTTTTGAACGCCAAATGAACACGGTAAAGGTAAGGCTATTACTTCGCTTTAACCTTGTTCCTCCCCATTGTCGTGACACTGGCCTTCACATTAAGTTACATTATCCTTGCCACAACCAACCAATTCCACTAAAACGCGAACTGCGTATTATTTTCGAGACAATAACAATGATACCAGTAATATTTCTTTTAGACAATGTACAGGTACACTCTCCCAGGTACTGTTGATAATGCTCGTATTTCTACGTGTGGATTTCGTGCTATATTTAAACGTGTGGATTTCGTGCTATATTTAAACGTGTGGATTTCGGGCTATATTTAAAAAGTGTGGATTTCGTGCTATATGTAAACGTGTGGATTTCGTGCTATATTTTAAAGTGGGAATTTCGAGCTATATATTAAACGTGTGAATTTCGTGCTATATCTAAACGTGTGGATTTTTCGTGCTATATTTAAAGACCTGTGAGGACCAGATGGAGGGAATGAAGAGAGATCGCGATGGCACAGAGACATTGCTGGGCACTCTGCGCGAGAAGATCACCACCCTCAACCAGGTAATGGCGACTTCGCCTGGCTAGTATGATTCTGTACCGAATAACTCGTCATCGGTCTGGTTTGGTGTCCTGTCATGTCGCTGTTAAATGATATGTACACCGTATGTCGTGGCTGAAAGTCATTTCAAGGTGCCACATTTTGTAAAGTGCAATAGACACATGCATTATACATGTAAGTAAATTGACGCTGATGACAAAAACTATCGAACGTGAAGAAAGCCCAGGAACTAACAGGCTAACTATCCGGCAGGGTGTGAATGCGATTTACCCGTTAATGGTATTATCACCTGATAATGGGATTATCACGCATTGATGAGATTGTCTCGTATACTTGGGATTATCACCCATGCATGGAATTATCCACATAAATGGATTATCCCCCGTTATTGGGATTATCCCCCATCACCTCCCCGGCATGCTGACGGTGTTGTGGTTGTCTTCAGGAGAAGGATGTGATCCTGAACCGTCTGGATGAGAACGACGCCTACATCAAGGGTCTCCAGGACAAGATCAAGGGCCTGGTGAACGAGAAGGACGCTCTGGTCGGCCAGCACAGGGCGCTCCAGGAGGAGAAGGAGCTCTTCAAGGTGAGGCGTGTTTGTTATACAAACAGCACAGGGCGCTCCAGGAGGAGAAGGAGCTCTTCAAGGTGGGGCGTGTTTGTTATACAGCCAGCACAGGGCGCTTCAGGAGAAGGAGCTCTTCAAGGTGAGGCGTGTTTGTTATACAGGCAGCACAAGGCGCTCCAGGAGGAGAAGGAACTCTTCAAGGTGAGGCGTGTTTGTTATACAGGCAGCACAAGGGGCTCCAGGAGGAGAAGGAGCTCTTCAAGGTGAGGCGTGTTTGTTATACAGGCAGCACAAGGCGCTCCAGGAGGAGAAGGAGCTCTTCAAGGTGAGACGTGTTTGTTATACAGGCAGCACAAGGGGCTCCAGGAAGAGAAGGAGCTCTTCAAGGTGAGGCGTGTTTGTTATACAGGCAGCACAAGGCGCTCCAGGAGGAGAAGGAGCTCTTCAAGGTGAGGCGTGTTTGTTATACAGCCAGCACAAGGCGCTCCAGGAGGAGAAGGAACTCTTCAAGGTGAGGCGTGTTTGTTATACAGCCAGCACAAGGCGCTCCAGGAGGAGAAGGAGCTCTTCAAGGTGAGGCGTGTTTGTTATACAAGCAGCACAAGGCGTTCCAGGAGGAGAAGGAGCTCTTCAAGGTGAGGCGTGTTTGTTATACAGCAGCACAAGGCGCTCAAGGAGGAAAAGGAGCTCTTCAGGGTGAGGCGTGTTTGTTATACAGCCAGCACAGGGCGCTCCAGGAGGAGAAGGAGCTCTTCAAGGTGAGGCGTGTTTGTTATACAGACAGCGCAAGGCGCTCCAGGAGGAGAAGGAACTCTTCAAGGTGAGGCGTGTTTGTTATACAGCCAGCACAGGGCGCTCCAGGAGGAGAAGGAGCTCTTCAAGGTGAGGCGTGTTTGTTATACAGCCAGCACAGGGCGCTCCAGGAGGAGAAGGAGCTCTTCAAAGTGAGGCGTGTTTGTTATACAGCCGGCACAGGGCGCTCCAGGAGGAGAAGGAACTCTTTAAGGTGAGGCGTGTTTGTTATACAGCCAGCACAGGGCGCTCCAGGAGGAGAAGGAGCTCTTCAAGGTGAGGCGTGTTTGTTATACAGCCAGCACAGGGCGCTCCAGGAACAGAAGGAGCTCTTCAAGGTGAGGCGTGTTTGTTATACAGCCAGCACAGGGCGCTCCAGGAGGAGAAGGAACTCTTCAAGGTGAGGCGTGTTTGTTATACAGCCAGCACAGGGCGCTCAGAAGGAGAAGGAGCTCTTCAAGGTGAGGCGTGTTTGTTATACAGCCAGCACAAGGCGCTCCAGGAACAGAAGGAGCTCTTCAAGGTGAGGCGTGTTTGTTATACAGCCAGCACAGGGCGCTCCAGGAACAGAAGGAGCTCTTCAAGGTGAGGCGTGTTTGTTATACAGCCAGCACAAGTCGCTCCAGGAGGAGGAGGAGCTCTTCAAGGTGAGGCGTGTTTGTTATACAGCCAGCACAGGGCGCTCCAGGAGGAGAAGGAACTCTTCAAGGTGAGGCGTGTTTGTTATACAGCCAGCACAGGGCGCTCAGAAGGAGAAGGAGCTCTTCAAGGTGAGGCGTGTTTGTTATACAGCCAGCACAAGGCGCTCCAGGAACAGAAGGAGCTCTTCAAGGTGAGGCGTGTTTGTTATACAGCCAGCACAGGGCGCTCCAGGAGGAGAAGGAACTCTTCAAGGTGAGGCGTGTTTGTTATACAGCCAGCACAGGGCGCTCCAGGAGGAGAAGGAACTCTTCAAGGTGAGGCGTGTTTGTTATACAGCCAGCACAGGGCGCTCCAGGAGGAGAAGGAACTCTTCAAGGTGAGGCGTGTTTGTTATACAGCCAGCACAGGGCGCTCAGAAGGAGAAGGAGCTCTTCAAGGTGAGGCGTGTTTGTTATACAGCCAGCACAAGGCGCTCCAGGAGGAGAAGGAACTCTTCAAGGTGAGGCGTGTTTGTTATACAGCCAGCACAAGTCGCTCCAGGAGGAGGAGGAGCTCTTCAAGGTGAGGCGTGTTTGTTATACAGCCAGCACAGGGCGCTCCAGGAGGAGAAGGAACTCTTCAAGGTGAGGCGTGTTTGTTATACAGCAGCACAAGGCGCTCAAGGAGGAAAAGGAGCTCTTCAGGGTGAGGCGTGTTTGTTATACAGCCAGCACAGGGCGCTCCAGGAGGAGAAGGAGCTCTTCAAGGTGAGGCGTGTTTGTTATACAGACAGCGCAAGGCGCTCCAGGAGGATAAAGGAACTCTTCAAGGTGAGGCGTGTTTGTTATACAGCCAGCACAGGGCGCTCCAGGAGGAGAAGGAGCTCTTCAAGGTGAGGCGTGTTTGTTATACAGCCAGCACAGGGCGCTCCAGGAGGAGAAGGAGCTCTTCAAAGTGAGGCGTGTTTGTTATACAGCCGGCACAGGGCGCTCCAGGAGGAGAAGGAACTCTTTAAGGTGAGGCGTGTTTGTTATACAGCCAGCACAGGGCGCTCCAGGAGGAGAAGGAGCTCTTCAAGGTGAGGCGTGTTTGTTATACAGCCAGCACAGGGCGCTCCAGGAACAGAAGGAGCTCTTCAAGGTGAGGCGTGTTTGTTATACAGCCAGCACAGGGCGCTCCAGGAGGAGAAGGAACTCTTCAAGGTGAGGCGTGTTTGTTATACAGCCAGCACAGGGCGCTCAGAAGGAGAAGGAGCTCTTCAAGGTGAGGCGTGTTTGTTATACAGCCAGCACAAGGCGCTCCAGGAACAGAAGGAGCTCTTCAAGGTGAGGCGTGTTTGTTATACAGCCAGCACAGGGTGCTCCAGGAACAGAAGGAGCTCTTCAAGGTGAGGCGTGTTTGTTATACAGCCAGCACAAGTCGCTCCAGGAGGAGGAGGAGCTCATCAAGGTGAGGCGTGTTTGTTATACAGCCAGCACAGGGCGCTCCAGGAGGAGAAGGAACTCTTCAAGGTGAGGCGTGTTTGTTATACAGCCAGCACAGGGCGCTCAGAAGGAGAAGGAGCTCTTCAAGGTGAGGCGTGTTTGTTATACAGCCAGCACAAGGCGCTCCAGGAACAGAAGGAGCTCCTCAAGGTGAGGCGTGTTTGTTATACAGCCAGCACAGGGCGCTCCAGGAGGAGAAGGAACTCTTCAAGGTGAGGCGTGTTTGTTATACAGCCAGCACAGGGCGCTCCAGGAGGAGAAGGAACTCTTCAAGGTGAGGCGTGTTTGTTATACAGCCAGCACAGGGCGCTCCAGGAGGAGAAGGAACTCTTCAAGGTGAGGCGTGTTTGTTATACAGCCAGCACAGGGCGCTCAGAAGGAGAAGGAGCTCTTCAAGGTGAGGCGTGTTTGTTATACAGCCAGCACAAGGCGCTCCAGGAGGAGAAGGAACTCTTCAAGGTGAGGCGTGTTTGTTATACAGCCAGCACAAGTCGCTCCAGGAGGAGGAGGAGCTCTTCAAGGTGAGGCGTGTTTGTTATACAGCCAGCACAGGGCGCTCCAGGAGGAGAAGGAACTCTTCAAGGTGAGGCGTGTTTGTTGTACAGGTAGCGGACGCGCAAATGAATCAGGCGTTATCTCTGTAATATGACCTTTTGGGTACAACTGGGCGTGGTGCAGGGATTTTAACATGGACTCAGCATATCCACTGCATTATCGCTCAAAATTCCGCTTTAAGTGGAGAGCCTCCGTGACCGAGTGGCAGAACACACTGACTGCTGATCAATTGATTCCTGGTTCGGAAAATCCCGGTCTGGGCGATCTAATATGGGGCATATTTCATCCCAATCCATTATTGTCCCCAGAGGTTCCTTGGTGTAATTCAGCCTTTTGGCCCAGCGAAGCGACAATATTTTCAGTTTTCAGTTGGTTTTCACGTATTGCACTCCATGCTTAAATATCAGTTTTGTCCTTCTTATTAATGCGATGTGATAGTTATCGATTTCAGTATCCTTAGTAACCAACCCGTGAATGTATATGCCGCACATTTGGACTTTAATCTCACACCTAAGCCCATCTTCTCCCTATTGCTCATTTGTGTGTGTTATGCGACTCAATGGTGTACCCTTGAACAAGTTTTCTGTTATGGCATGTCACTCAAAGTTAAAACTAAAATTAAAATTTATTACGATATATTTTTTTCCTTTTTTCAGAGCCACTTCACTTCCTCGGAGGCGACAATCAACAGTCACGCCGTGGAGATCAACGAGTTGAAGAAACACATTCAGGCTGAGGAGGAGACGACGCGCAGCCTGTCCGCGCAGATACAACAGCTGGAGCGGGAAGTAGACGGGGAGCGCCTCAAGCTGGAGAAACAGACACACGTGTCCGGTAGTGACAAGGTGAGAGGGCTGGAGCGGGAGGTAGACGGGGAGCGCCTCAAGCTGGAGAAACAGACAAACGTGTCCGGTAGTGACAAGGTGAGAGGGCTGGAGCGGGAGGTAGACGGGGAGCGCCTCAAGCTGGAGAAACAGACCCACGTGTCCCGTAGTGACAAGGTGAGAGGGCTGGAGCGGGAGGTAGACGGGGAGCGCCTCAAGCTGGAGAAACAGACACACGTGTCCCGTAGTGACAAGGTGAGAGGGCTGGAGCGGGAAGTAGACGGGGAGCGCCTCAAGCTGGAGAAACAGACCCACGTGTCCCGTAGTGACAAGGTGAGAGGGCTGGAGCGGGAGGTAGACGGGGAGCGCCTCAAGCTGGAGAAACAGACACACGTGTCCCGTAGTGACAAGGTGAGAGGGCTGGAGCGGGAGGTAGACGGGGAGCGCCTCAAGCTGGAGAAACAGACACACGTGTCCCGTAGTGACAAGGTGAGAGGGCTGGAGCGGGAGGTAGACGGGGAGCGCCTCAAGCTGGAGAAACATACACACGTGTCCGGTAGTGACAAGGTGAGAGGGCTGGAGCGGAAGGTAGACGGAGAGCGCCTCAAGCTGGAGAAACAGACCCACGTGTCCCGTAGTGACAAGGTGAGAGGACTGGAGCGGGAGGTAGACGGGGAGCGCCTCAAGCTGGAGAAACAGACCCGCGTGTCCCGTAGTGACAAGGTGAGAGGGCTGGAGCGGGAGGTAGACAGGGAGCGCCTCAAGCTGGAGAAACAGACCCACGTGTCCCGTAGTGACAAGGAGAGAGGACTGGAGCGGGAGGTAGACGGGGAGCGCCTCAAGCTGGAGAAACAGACCCGCGTGTCCCGTAGTGACAAGGTGAGAGGGCTGGAGCGGGAGGTAGACGGGGAGCGCCTCAAGCTGGAGAAACAGACACACGTGTCCCGTAGTGACAAGGTGAGAGGGCTGGAGCGGGAGGTAGACGGGGAGCGCCTCATACTGGAGAAACAGACACACGTGTCCCGTAGTGACAAGGTGAGAGGGCTGGAGCGGGAGGTAGACGGGGAGCGCCTCAAGCTGGAGAAACAGATACACGTGTCCCGTAGTGACAAGGTGAGAGGGCTGGAGCGGGAGGTAGACGGGGAGCGCCTCAAGCTGGAGAAACAGATACACGTGTCCCGTAGTGACAAGGTAAGCGGGCTGGAGCGGGAGGTAGGCGGGGAGCGCCTCAAGCTGGAGAAACAGACACACGTGTCCCGTAGTGACAAGGTGAGAGGGCTGAAGCGGGAGGTAGACGGGGAGCGCCTCAAGCTGGAGAAACAGACACACGTGTCCCGTAGCGACAAGGTGAGAGGGCTGGAGCGGGAGGTAGACGGGGAGCGCCTCAAGCTGGAGGAACAGACACACGTGTCCCGTAGTGACAAGGTGAGAGGGCTGGAGCGAGAGGTAGACGGGGAGCGCCTCAAGCTGGAGAAACAGACCCACGTGTCCCGTAGTGACAAGGTAAGAGGGCTGGAGCGGGAGGTAGACGGGGAGCGCCTCAAGCTGGAGAAACAGACACACGTGTCCCGTAGTGACAAGGTAAGAGGTGCTGGAGCGGGAGGTAGACGGGGAGCGCCTCAAGCTGGAGGACCAGACACACGTGTCCCGTAGTGACAAGGTGAGAGGGCTGGAGCGGGAGGTAGACGGGGAGCGCCTCAAGCTGGAGAAACAGATACACGTGTCCCGTAGCGACAAGGTGAGAGGGCTGGAGCGGCAGGTAGACGGGGAGCGCCTCAAGCTGGAGAAACAGATACACGTGTCCCGTAGTGACAAGGTGAGAAGGCTGGAGCGGGAGGTAGACGGGGAGCGCCTCAAGCTGGAGAAACAGATACACGTGTCCCGTAGTGACAAGGTAAGCGGGCTGGAGCGGGAGGTAGGCGGGGAGCGCCTCAAGCTGGAGAAACAGACACACGTGTCCCGTAGCGACAATGTGAGAGGGCTGGAGCGGGAGGTAGACAGGGAGCGCCTCAAGCTGGAGAAACAGACACACGTGTCCCGTAGTGACAAGGTGAGAGGGCTGGAGCGGGAGGTAGGCGGGGAGCGCCTCAAGCTGTAGAAACAGACTAACGTGTCCCGTAGTGACAAGGTGAGAGGGCTGGAGCGGGAGGTAGACGGGGAGCGCCTCAAGCTGGAGAAACAGACCCACGTGTCCCGTAGTGACAAGGTGAGAGGGCTGGAGCGGGAGGTAGACGGGGAGCGCCTCAAGCTGGAGAAACAGACCCACGTGTCCCGTAGTGACAAGGTGAGAGGGCTGGAGCGGGAGGTAGACGGGGAGCGCCTCAAGCTGGAGAAACAGATACACGTGTCCCGTAGTGACAAGGTGAGAGAGCTGGAGCGGGAGGTAGACAGGGAGCGCCTCAAGCTGGAGAAACAGACACACGTGTCCCGTAGTGACAAGGTGAGAGGGCGGGAGCGGGAGGTAGACGGGGAGCGCCTCAAGCTGGAGAAACAGATACACGTGTCCCGTAGTGACAAGGTGAGAGGGCTGGAGCGGGAGGTAGACGGGGAGCGCCTCAAGCTGGAGAAACAAACACATGTGTGTCATGTTGGTAATGTTTTATGTTACCACTGTTTAAATCATTGTATATTTACACGGATAATATACTTAAGAGAGGACATTTTAATGAGAGTAAGTACACATTTTTCGCTCAACTACGGTTTTGGCGGCCGCTGGAGTAAGATAACCTCGCTTTTTTATGTGATGGACAGATGTACATTGAGGACCTGACGGAACGACTAAGGAATGCAGAGGACAAGTTGGCGGCCGCTGAGCACTGCAAACAGCTCCTCAACGATGAAGTCACCGCTATCCAGCAGGCCTACGAAAAGATGTCACGTGACCTTGAGGTATAGGATTTGACTTTGCATTTTCTAAATTTTTTACACCAGATGTCTTTCACGAAGATATTATATAATATATCCTCATGAAATACCAAAGCGAAAATGCCTTTTTTTTAAAAATAAGCATCAAACAAAGCCATTTCACGCTAACCGACTGACCAAACTGATGTGTTTTTTTATTAGACTAATAGTGTGTTTTCACACTGTGTATATTATATAATACAATGTATATCCCCATCTAAAACCAAAGTGAAACTGCGGATTCCTTTGAAATAACCATCAAACAAAGCAATTTTCACCCTAGGCGACTGAATAAACTTATGTGTTTTTTATTAGTCTAATAGTGTATTTAACCCTTTGTCTGCACTTTATGCATTTAAATAGAAAAATGCTGAACTGATGGTTTTATTCATTCAAGGATTCCAAGACGGAAGCTCACAAGTACAAGAGCCTCAATCTGCGACAAGAAGAGAAAGTGAGAGAGCTGGAGGAAAAACTGGCCAGAGTGGAACTCCTGTTGATCGAGAAAGAAAAGGTAAAGTTCTGTTAATAAAGTTAAATAATGGTTAAGTCTATGAGGATGATTGGTTGATTCATGAGGATCATGAATGCCTTGCCTCGCTAACATGCAGTGTAGTATTCAAATCGTTAAGCCTTAATTATGTATGGAAGACCATCAGGCTGATAATGCATACTGTTTAGAATGATATATACCATAGATTTTGGTTATGTAGACTGAAAAGAAAAGCACATAAAAGAATACAATCTGGTATGAAACCGTGGGATGTACTACGTTCGTATGAAGTGAAATAATATATATAAATTGGCTTTTAAAGTAAATAATTTTAGTGTTTCAATAATCTTTCTGATAAACTGTAATGCACTTCAGTGGTTAGTAATATACCCACGCAACATTCCTGTGATAATGTTTTTGTTTTGATCGCTTATTGGTGGGATGTATTTCATGTTTTGAAATGCTGGAGTGTTGTTGTAGGATCTGTTGGACGCTGAGGCCTCTCACCAACAGTTGTTTGTTTGTAGGATCTGTTGGACGCTCAGGCCTCTCACCAACAGTTGTTTGTAGGATTTGTTGGACGCTGAGGCCTCTCACCAACAGTTGTTTGTTTGTAGGATCTGTTGGACACTGAGGCATCTCACCAACAGTTGTTTGTTTGTAGGATCGGTTGGACGCTGAGGCCTCTCACCAACAGTTGTTTGTTTGTAGGATTTGTTGGACGCTGAGGCCTCTCACCAACAGTTGTTTGTTTGTTTGTAGGATCTGTTGGACGCTGAGGCCTCTCACCAACAGTTGTTTGTTTGTAGGATTTGTTGGACGCTCAGGCCTCTCACCAACAGTTGTTTGTTTGTAGGATCTGTTGGACGCTCAGGCCTCTCACCAACAGTTGTTTGTTTGTAGGATCTGTTGGACGCTCAGGCCTCTCACCAACAGTTGTTGTTTGTAGGATCTGTTGGACGCTCAGGCCTCTCACCAACAGGTGTTTGTTTGTAGGATCTGTTGGACGCTGAGGCCTCTCACCAACAGTTGTTTGTTTGTAGGATCTGTTGGACGCTGAGGCCTCTCACCAACAGTTGTTTGTTTGTAGGATTGGTTGGACGCTCAGGCCTCTCACCAACAGTTGTTTGTTTGTAGGATCTGTTGGACGCTCAGACCTCTCACCAACAGTTTGTTTGTAGATTTGTTGGACGCACGGGCCTCTCACCAACAGTTGTTTGTAGGATTTGTTGGACGCTGAGGCCTCTCACCAACAGTTGTTTGTTTGTAGTATTTGTTGGACGCTGAGGCCTCTCACCAACAGTTGTTTGTTTGTAAGATCTGTTGGACGCTCAGGCCTCTTACCAACAGTTGTTTGTTTGTAGGATCTGTTGGACGCTCAGGCCTCTCACCAACAGCTGGAGGAGCAGGTCACGGTGATTGTTGCCGAGCGCCAGTCGAAAGCGGACGAGCAGTCCAAGGAACAAGGTTCACTGTTCGCCCTGCAGGTGGCGCACAAAGAACTCACGCAGCGTCTCCACAAGGTCAAGGAACACCGAGACCAGACGCTCAAGGACAGGGATGAATTCGCAGCCAAATACGTGAGTCCTTGGTGTACTTTTAAAGTCAAGTTCAAGTTTTAACTGGAGTCTGTTCTTTGAATGTAATATTATCTCGGAAATACATTATATATCACAGCATTTCTGTGTGACGTATTCTCTTCTCTCCCACCTTGAACTGTACGATGCATTGCGACAGTTTGCAGTCGCAAAACCTAAAATGTAATTAATTATTGTTGCTGCTGCCCGTTATATTGGTATTTAGTAACCATCCATTTATTGGATTTTTTTTTTACAGAAACTGCTGCAGGGTGAGAAGCAGGATTTGGAGAGCGAAGTGCGCGACCTCAAGCGGAGGCTGGTGATGGGACAGGACGAGTACAAAGAGAAGTTTGTCGAGTGTCGCCGACTCAACAGTCAGATCAGGAAACTCAAGCAGCAAGGTGAGCGTGGGTTTAAAGTTGCTCATACAGCAAGGTGAGAGATACGCCAGGCTCTGAGCTTGGGTTTAAAGTTGCTCATACAGCAAGGTGAGAGAGACGCCAGGCTCTGAGCGTGGGTTTAAAGTTGCTCATACAGCAAGGTGAGAGATACGCCAGGCTCTGAGCGTGGGTTTAAAGTTGCTCATACAGCAAGGTGAGAGACACGCCAGGCTCTGAGCGTGGGTTTAAAGTTGCTCATACAGCAAGGTGAGAGATACGCCAGGCTCTGGGCGTGGGTTTAAAGTTGCTCATACAGCAAGGTGAGAGATACGCCAGGCTCTGGGCGTGGGTTTAAAGTTGCTCAAGCAGCAAGGTGAGAGACACGCCAGGCTCTGGGCGTGGGTTTAAAGTTGCTCAAGCAGCAAGGTGAGAGACACGCCAGGCTCTGAGCGTGGGTTTAAAGTTGCTCATACAGCAAGGTGAGAGATACGCCAGGCTCTGGGCGTGGGATTAAAGTTGCTCATACAGCAAGGTGAGAGATACGCCAGGCTCTGAGAGTGGCTTTAAAGTTGCTCATACAGCAAGGTGAGAGATACGCCAGGCTCTGAGCGTGGCTTTAAAGTTGCTCATACAGCAAGGTGAGAGATATGCCAGTCTCTGGGCGTGGGATTAAAGTTGCTCATACAGCAAGGTGAGAGATACGCCAGGCTCTGAGAGTGGCTTTAAAGTTGCTCATACAGCAAGGTGAGAGATACGCCAGGCTCTGAGCGTGGCTTTAAAGTTGCTCATACAGCAAGGTGAGAGATACGCCAGGCTCTGGGCGTGGGATTAAAGTTGCTCATACAGCAAGGTGAGAGATACGCCAGGCTCTGAGAGTGGCTTTAAAGTTGCTCATACAGCAAGGTGAGAGATACGCCAGGCTCTGTGCGTGGCTTTAAAGTTGCTCATACAGCAAGGTGAGAGATACGCCAGGCTCAGAGCGTGGGTTTAAAGTTGCTCATACAGCAAGGTGAGAGATACGCCAGGCTCTGGGCGTGGGATTAAAGTTGCTCATACAGCAAGGTGAGAGATACGCCAGGCTCTGAGCGTGGCTTTAAAGTTGCTCATACAGCAAGGTGAGAGATACGCCAGGCTCTGAGCGTGGGTTTAAAGTTGCTCATACAGCAAGGTGAGAGATACGCCAGGCTCTGGGCGTGGGATTAAAGGTGCTAAAGCAGCAAGGTGAGAGACACGTCATCATATGGGCATGGTTTTAAAGTTGCTCATACAGCAGCATTTCAAAACATGTAAAATATCCAGTAAACAGTAGTACTAGTAGTAGAAAAGACATGTTTTTTCATATCTATGCGATGGTTCTCGAGGTTTATCACGAAATGAAGTTAAAGGCTGTGGTTTTAGGCCGTGTTTATGTACGCACAAGCCAAACTGGGCCGAGGCATCTCTCGGGACAATGAAGTGTAGTTGGATGAAACATTTCTCCCGGAAGCAGTTGGTTTGAACCCATGACCTGTTGGTTGATTATGATCCAGGAGGATCCTGTTTATTATGAGGGTTATGCCACATTATTATTGGGTTCACATAAAATGTGTGCTTACGTCACGTGTTCAGGGACCCAAAGATGCAGCGTCTCTGACTGCTCGGAGACGCCGCCTCGCATGTCCAGGTCTGTCGACCACGTGGGCTCGGAACCAGACGTCAAGGTCAAGGCCGCGGCGTCTACGGAGGTCAAGCTGAGTGAAGGTTGGCGCTCTTATACTCGATGTTTATTGAGACACCCAAATTGTTGGGGTATAGGATAAGTAAGTTAAATTATCGCTATAGCACTGGGAGTTTATTGGAGCTCCTCATTGTTTGGGAAAGAGTCGGACAAAGGAACCAAAATTAATTTTTATTGTAACATAAAATTGTGGAGGTATACACTAAGAAAGTTAAATCGCCACTATGTATAACACTTGAAGTTGTTGTAGCTCCTGATGATTGTTTGGGAGATAGTCAGACAAACAAACCAAACTTAAATGTGCTTTCTTCTATTTAAATCCACAGTGAATGAGACGCAGGGAGCGGGAGAGTCCTCGCCGGTTGAAGCCGCGGCTGCCGGGGTCAAGGACGCAGAAGACACTCCAGCCTTGGAACTGAGCCTGGCCAACCTGAGCAATCAGGAGCTTCAGGAGCAGTTAGAGAACCTGGGTAGGGAGCTGGACTCCAGACAGACCAAGAAGGAGAAATACAAGCAGCTCTACCAGGACGAGAGGAGCAAGCGGATATACCTACAGAGGCACTACTTTGAGGAGCTTCAGAAGAAAGACGAGGAGTTGAACAGTCTGCGACAGGTGTGTATGGTTTGGTGGAATAGATTCAGTTAATTCTTAACAAGAAAACACAAATGTTTGTCCGGTGCACGGTTATGAATAATTGTTCATTGCTACATTGTTTATTCTTTTTTGTATTCTGATTATTCTAAGAAGTGCTGTTATTGCCACTATGATTGTCATTTCTATTCTTATTATGATTATTATTATCTGACGGAAGGACATTTCGATGATACCTTGGAATAGTTTTGCATGCTGTATTATATATGTCTCATCTGCTGTATCGTAAAGGGGAGATGCGTCTAACATGAAATAAGGTACTGGGTAATTAGAAACAGAATTACCCAAATTGTACGTTCAGACAAGCTGAACTGTCGATGTTTGAGAAAAGTATTTCATACCTGAAAGTTACACTCCTCGTCTGATGTTCACTCATCGCTATAATTTTGTTCAATATGAAAATTATGAAAAAAAAAAGTCTTGAGGCGAATTAATTCTTGTATATTATATATTATCGGGATTACCATTACCCGATACCTTTTGTGAGAGCTACTACCAGTGACGCGGTCGCTGTGTTGCTTGCCTGCAGGAGCTTGCCGAGAGACAAGAGGCCCAGTCCCAGAGAGTGCAGGCTGCCTCCGCGGAACCCCAGAGTGCGGTGAGTCACATTTATAATATCATATATTAGCATCCTACCCGTCCGATGTATATACAGTACCAGATTGGTATTATAGTAATTATGGAAATTGGGAGTGACGTCACTTCCGGTATGACTCACGCACGTGCAAACCACTTGTTAATTTATGTGTGACTCACGCCCAATCGATTTATAATGTTTGCGAATACTCCACCATATGTGTCATATGTTGCGCTTTTTTGGCTGACTAAGTACCTGAATCTGCTGATCAATACAGTTTTGATTTAACATAACATTCGGGTGGATTAGATGGTCAGCAAATCTTATTACAACAAATGAAAGACTTATGGTTGATATATTAAGTAACTGTTGTTTTCTAAACGTGTTTCTAATTTGATGTAAATTAGTGTTGATGTCTGTGGAACCGTGGAACTTCACTTTATGCTCCGTTCTTTTTCGATCGGAGCGTTAGTTTGTTCTTATGTTGCATTAACTTTCCAAATTTGTTCAGTTTTTTGTCTGTTTTCTTATTTGTTTTAGCCCCCTGTCGTGGGAAACCCTCCCCAGGGGGCTGTCTATGTTGGTACCCTTCCCTCTGTCAGAGGTCAATGTGACACCCACCGCCTTATGGACACTATGCACAGCCCCTCCCCACTCTCCGTCCCTACCGCACTGCCCATCCCAGTGGCCATCCCCACCCCGCTATCCACCCCCACCTCCATGCCCATCTCCATCCCCACACCCAGGCCACTGCCAACACCCAGGCCACCGCCAAACCCCACCCCCAGACCCAGCCACCCGCCAAACCCCACCCCCAGACCCACCCAAACTCCTTTACAGAACCCTACTACTGACACTAGCCTCCAGAGTCCCCCACAGAATCCCGCCCAGAACGCCCCTGACAACGCCTCGCCAACTGCGACACATCGACCCGCCCCCTATCCTGGGCAGAACCCCCCACAAGACATTCCACAGTTTTGGAGTGGATACCCTCTGCAATACCCATCCCGTCAGTACCCGAGTCAGTACGCCAGTCAGTACGCCTCGCCGTACCCGAATCAGAACCCGAGTCAGATACCCTCGCCGTACCCTTCACAGTACCCCACTCAGTACCCTACTCAGTACCCGACTCAGTACCCATATCAGCGCTATTTGCCGTTCTCCACTGTACAAAGCCCCTCCCCTAATGTCGTGCAATGGCGACCTGCGTACCCCTTACAGCTCCCACAGCCCCTCGCCGTCCACTACCCCACTCAGGGTCCCGCCCAGCACCTCACGCTCTACCCCCCGCTGAACCCCGCTGCGTCCCACGCCCGGAGCGCCCCACTCAACCTCACTGGGAACCCCCCGCACCACCCTCAGCCAAGCCCAACCCGGAGGCCCCCACAAAGCCCTGCGCACAACAACGCCCCGGCACCCGAGCCAGCTGAGAACTTTCGACGGGCACCTATTCACCCTCCTCCTCTGACCGTGTCCGCCCGCCCCCGGCACCCCCCACCTACCCCCGACCCCCGACCGCACTCTCTGACCCCGCGCTGTGCTGCTGGCCCACAGGAAGTGACGTCATCGCGGTGCGAGGACCACGCTGATGTTGTGAAGGAGCTGGATCCTTTGGCGAACGCCGATGCCCCGACCACCCTGGATCCGCCCCTCCGACCCCTGCCGCCCCCTATCGAGCCCCAGAAGGCGCCCAGCGCCAGGCTGGCAGCCATTAAAGCCGTCAATGAAGGTAACGTGGGTGGTGGGTTGGGGGGGTTGAGGGGGGGGGGGGCGGATTTGGCAGAATAGGGGGTTTTAATTAGGAAAATTTGTATTTTTGTCAAAGTGTGCATCGGATTAAAAAAAATGCACCGGGAAGACTATATGACGTCACTTTGGTCGCCCCGTCTCAGCGCGAACTTTTGTTTTGTCGTTGTTTCCATGTACTAGCAAAACTGACGGGCCACAAGTAGGGTTTAAAGTCTGTTTTTGCAGTAACTCCTGATATGTGGGTACATTTAGATGCGTTCTCCCCAATCTCCTTTCTCACGTCATCGATGACATGACATGATCAATATAAATGAATAACGCCAGAGTACATGTCCTTGAGTTACGTTGTTATGTCTCTGTCGTTTGTCAGGCCTCACGTTCGCCTTGCTGGAGAAGCGGCGCACCGACAGAGACACGGACAGAGAGACAGCCAGTGACGCCGACAAAGTGACAGCCGACTCGGCGACGGACGCCACGTCAGCCGTCAAGCCGTCGGCACCCGACGTCGAGTCGCTGGACGGGGACGAAGATCGGTTAGTAGATAAACTGTGTATCATCTCCATAGCTTAATAACCGCTTATTAATCGACGTTAGTCGTTAATGCAAACCTCGCATCCAGAGGTCATTGCTGGAATGAAAGAAGAAAGTATCCTTGTTTTTAATCGTAATTTATTTTCTATGGTAAAAATTGTTATTGCAATTCAACTAATTTTTATTGTTATTAAAATTATTGTTATTATTAAAATGTGTTAGTAATGGTGTTATTAAAAATGTGTTATTAATAGTTTTATTTAAAATGTGTTATTAATAGTGTTATTAAAAATGTGTTATCAATATTGTAATCTGTTATTATAAATTATAAATTATTATTAATATTATTGTTGTTAATTTTATTATTAATTATAATATCAATATTATTGCTATTAATATTATTGTTATTACGTTTGTTATTATTAGTAGTAATGCATTAATGGTTATTAATATTAATGCTATTAATATTATTGTTGCCGAAATTATTGTTATTAAAGTTTTGGCCACCTCTGTTTTGCCCGCTGAGTACAGGTTCCAGGACGCGCCTGGGGAGCCTCAGCGTGTCTGTCCCATCTGTACGCTCGCCTTCTCCGGAGACGCCTCGGAACGAGTCGTTCTGGAGCACGTGGAGACCCACATCGGAGCCGTGTGTCCCGTCTGCTCCGTCCAGTTCGAGACGGACTTCCCGCCCGCGATGTTCGCCGAACACGTCCAGAACCACTTCAATGACTTCGATGACTAGTGGGTGCGCAGCGCTTGCTCGCTTCCTTTTTTTGTTTTTCGGTATTTGTTTGTTGTGTTGATTTTGCTTTTTTCCGTATCAGTATGTGTGCGCGAGGCGGTGGCAGGTTCCTATGCCTTGTGTAAACGTGGATTTTATATTATTTACAAAAAAAAGGGCACATTTAGGGGCTTGGGGAAAGGTTGGGACAGGTCCAATTCGCGGTGCCATGTGTAAATAATAAATAGATGGATGAGGAGTTGGGGCGGAAGGTGGAGTGAATTTCTTCAACTTCGACTGAGACTGTCTTGGAGAGTGAACAGAAAGGAGGAGTTGGGGTTAAAGGTGACAATCTGAGTGAATTTCTTCCACTTCAACTGAGACTGTCTTGCAGAGTAAACAGGAAGGAGAACTGATATAGTGTTGTGTGGCACTAGTTAGGTCCCGTCCCGTCCCTGATGATTTCTGACAGAGTGTTGTCCCAGCGCCGTGGCCAACAGTCCCTGGCCCACTTAGCGCCTATGTATTGAATGGACATCTTCATCTGAAGAAACACGTGGACATGGGCGATAATAGGTGTAAACATGCAGTTGCCGTGTGGCAACGGAATATAATCAGTACAGATGAATATCTTGTTTTTGATCCTACGTGTAGTTATATGCAACCAGTATAACAGCTTTTGGTGGACATATTTGGGGCAATCAGTAGAATTTATGTCCTTGTTTTGTGTGCACAGCTGACGATCATATTGAATTGAAGATGGCTTGAATTCACCGGCAGGATGCAAAGGCACGAAAATGACGCTTATTCAAGTGATGCCATCTGGTGGGTGAAACTGAACGTCTACTATTGTGTAATGCTAATGAATATTCATATAACCGGATGAAGTTGTTATGTATAGAGTCGGTGGTCTTCAGATGTTATAATGTTAGGCAACGTGGCTTGAACGATTGCTGGGAGATTATATTGGGGAAAAGACCTCTCTTTTTTGCAATCTGAAATAGTGAATTAAAGAGCATAGAACTGAGACAATTTAATGTGAGGCGTTGCATTGCCGTGGAGCCTATGGACTCGTCAACTTGGGCGTAAAACATCATGATCCCTTTTCTTCGTGATCTATAACAATCTGTATTAGTATGAATGTCTGTTCGGTTATTTACCTTCAACAACTATTGATACTGCAGGACCTGTCTGTATATATTTGAATACAATACTTCGCCTTACGAAAGAGTGAACGAAATATTGTAGTGTTTGTCAGAAGTAAGTTTCCAAGCAAAATTTTGACAAATTTCGTCGATTGGGTTTTCGATTTAGTTACTCGTTTTGCCGCCAGCCTCCCAAAAGTAAGCTCGACAACCTTTTCAACTTTTGTTATTTGTGTCGATCTACGTTGATCTCAAAACGCTGGTTAATAATATTTTTATACTAAGCCAATTTAATTGCTATATATTCGTACTATTGTGGCGCGACCACGAAAGGCCGCCTTACTCTTCTGTTAGGCTTGTTTTGGAATTGCTTGATAGGAAATGATGATATATTACGCAGTTGAATCGCATCGATTGATTTTGACCTTTATTGGAGATCGATCGTTCCAGGTAGTTCAGCTCCATTATTGACTGCATCAGGTCTGGGTGTGAAGCATCATTGATGGGTATAATACGAACGTATGACTATGATACTATGTCTAATACCAAGCAGCCATATGCTAGACGGTGTATTCTATCGTTTATTGTACCAAATATTGTTATTTATCCAAGATTTCACATGTTACTCTGAGGGATCTGTCAGATTATGATAATGTTTTTTTGTTTCCGTTATGTCTAAAGTACGGAACTGGGCGTACAGACGTGCAACACGACACGGAACGGTTGATATATCAATGTAATGTGCATTTTATTTTGCGTACTATATCTGAATGATTATTGATTTATTATCCCCGTCTCGAGTGGGTGAGACCGACGCGAGAGGTGACATCGGCTTGTCCTGTATGATATAGTTATGTAGTCGGGACGTCGGCCCTGATGGCGAAGCGAATGAGTGTGGAGTGGGGATGAGTCGAACGAGACGACGGCTTGTCAATGAGTCCTTCTAAAGCAAAATAAAGATTACACATATATTTATGTGGAAGTATCTCCGAAGAATGCTTCCAAGTGATTAACGACATTTGAACAGTATATATCTGATAATTAAATAAAAAGTAAAATCTTTCTTCCAGCTAGTCGCTCTGTCCCAACTAAAACTAGTTCCAATTTAACCATCCAAATAGCCATTATACGTCAACATTTAATCCCATCGTTATCTGTAAGTTTGGATCAGTTCTATCTTATGTTATATTAACCGTTATATTCATTTGGTTTTTATACCAATTTGAGGCCATATTATCTGCATGAACCATGAACACTTTTGTATGATTGCCTTTGTAATCGATTTTTGGTCAAACGCGCGAAATAAAACTTCCTGTTAATTAATTGGACCTATATTTCGCTCAGGCTCTTCAAGGTAAATAGCCTTCAGTATATATGCCCCCAAATGCCAAGCTGTGAACCCCAAGGTACTATGAGGAATGAACGACCTCTGCCGTCGGGAGAGTGAAATGTAGTGTGTTTGGCGCACCAATACGTATATTATATGACGCAATGCACACTGATTACGGCTCACGCATTGCAGCCGATTTCTGCAAGTCATTCCAGCGGTGTCCGTAGAGCAGGAGGGCGGGAGGTAGGGCAGGGCATGACGCTTGTGCAGTGTGTATGCATACATTTTCTTGTGAACTATTATCTACTTACGATGACTAACTTTGAATGAACACAATAAAGTACTTGCTTGTATACAAACCAAACATGTGTGGGATTTGTTTGTACAAATAGCCGAAATAGATCGGTCGTTGGTGAGAGGTGAGGGGATGCGTTATTAGACGGCTTCATACCTGAAGACGAGTGGTGATGACCATCACAGGAGTAGGAGCGGCATATCTCATTTGACTTTGCGAAATAGGCGATCAAAGTCACGGGTCACTTCCCCGCTCTATATGAGAATCAGGAGCCGACGTTGTGGACAGGTAGATAACTAAACGAATCAATTAATCGGTTGCAGGTTCGAATCCCCCCACTGTTAAGTCCTAATTACGCGGAAATCAATCATTATCATGAATAAATAAATACGAAAACATGAAACTAGCCCAAATGCAGATTTTTGTCATTCCCTCCCAGTGTGATACAGGTATATGCAAGGAAAGTGGCCTTTATTTATAAGACATCGCTAAAATACGGACATTTTTGTTCTGTTTGCCAGTGAAGTCATTATCGATTTCACAAGATCAGAAGACAATGCGTCCAATAAATGTCTCGTTTTTTTTGGAAGAACCCGTGGGCGACATGCAGCTTTAATTACTTTCGCACAGATGAAAGAAAATAAATAGAACACAAGGAAACATTTGCCTCCAGTTTAATGGCCTTAGATTCACAACAATTTTAATCGCTCACGAAAGGAGATAGAATCACGATTTCCCTGGACATCTATTCACAGACAAAGTTTCCACACATGGCGGCCCCAAAATAACAATACATATACAAACTAATCAGATACCTCCATTTTATTACGCACTCTCCAAAAGGTATGGGGCGCATGAAAAAAATATTTATAACATATAACATCTATATAATTTACAAAAACCCGGGTTTTTTTATCGTTAGAGCGCAAACAAAACCAGTTTAAAAGCAAAACAGGATATATGCACACGATTTAATCGCTGGCATCACTTACCAGGGCACGACTTACTCAGAAGTGAAACGGAGAATCAATCATACTTGACATGCATCCATTCTACATTCAACAAATACGCACCCCTCAGATAAAGATACTTAATCAAGGTTAACCTAATCACACTGTAATGCTTCATCATATTGACTTCTGAATATTGTTATGTTGCTTCTATCATGATATCCCACTTATATCTACGTAAACATCTTATCATCCCTTGAAAACAGCAACGCAATCTTAACTTACGTCACGTCCGAAACGTCCGAATATTTAGCAAACAGATATCAGGGGCAGTATTGAATTGCTTTTACCTTCATTCAATAAAAAAAAAACTAAATTCATCTCAATCGCATCTACCATCCTCACTATGGCTATTGGTGCTTTCCTACCACGGAGCTACTACCTTCATTTATTCATCAAGGTTCATGATTTCAGGTCTCGGAACCAGTTTTTGAGTTTTCTCATTAACAGACCTATAATAATCGTTATCAGTGGTGAGAATGGGGACGATCTATGGCACCATCATACCCATTGCGAACTACATGTAGCACACACACATATATATAGGTTTTTATGTAGCCGTTGGGCCCAGCTTTCCACCGAGAATGCTGCCACGGGATGACACTGACTGGTTAAAACCACAGAGCCTGAGATACGTCGGTGAGATTTGACCTTTCTAAGAATTGACTTCGACGGATCATACATGTTTATAGCGTGAAAGTCACAAAGACAAATGACCACAAACTTTGAAGAAAAAGTACATAATTGATTCTTGTAATAAGATAAAATAATATGAGAATTCCGATTGCTTTCACGCTATGTAATAACAGTTCTAAAATGGTAAACACGGGTCGATCTAAGTAGTCCAGCCTAAGTTTGTCCTGATCGACGCCAGAAAAAAAGTGACTTTAGAATGGCGCACAAATACCTCCCACACAGACAGGGGTCAAGAGTTTGTATTATAGTCCAGACCATGCAACCGGAAGTGCGGAAGACGTTCTGGCCGGCTCCCGTGCAGACATTCTGGCCGGCGCCCGTGCAGACATTCTGGCCGGCGCACGTGCAGACATTCTGGCCGGCGCACGTGCAGACATTCTGGCCGGCGCCCGTGCAGACAATCTGGCCGGCGCACGTGCAGACATTCTGGCCGGCGCACGTGCAGACATTCTGGCCGGCGCCCGTGCAGACATTCTGGCCGGCGCACGTGCAGACATTCTGGCCGGCGCACGTGCAGACATTCTGGCCGGCGCCCGTGCAGACATTCTGGCCGGCGCCCGTGCAGACATTCTGGCCGGCGCACGTGCAGACATTCTGGCCGGCGCCCGTGCAGACATTCTGGCCGGCGCACGTGCAGACATTCTGGCCGGCGCACGTGCAGACATTCTGGCCGGCGCACGTGCAGACATTCTGGCCGGCGCACGTGCAGACATTCTGGCCGGCGCCCGTGCAGACATTCTGGCCGGCGCACGTGCAGACATTCTGGCCGGCGCACGTGCAGACAGTCTGGCCGGCGCACGTGCAGACATTCTGGCCGGCGCACGTGCATTAGTCCTACTTTATTTTCCTTATTAATAGGACCTAAATTGTATCATTGTGACCCAGGAAGACTTGTGTGGAAAAAGTGCCTAATTGTCATTTTCATACGCAGGTCAAAGTTCGGAAGCTTTCCGGTAACACCATATATGGCACAGGTCACGTGACTTCTCAGGAATGACGTCGGCGTCTCATTGCTAACCTTTCTCTAACGACACGGCGAAGCGCATTCAGCATCAGTACTTAACATCTTGCTCAATCAAGATAAACCGGCGCTCAGAGGTCTTTGTGCGTATGTCACAACCGCTCATATACCTCACACTGTGAAATGGGACCACTGAACACGTAGACTAGTGCTGAAGATATCCTATCCCATAAGAAGCGGTATTTATTACTCAATCGAATCGGTATCTAGTGCTCAATCGAAGCGGTATTTAGTGCTCAATCGAAGCGGTATTTAGTGCTCAATCGAAGCGGTATTTAGTGCTCACTCGAAGCGGTATTTAGTGCTCAATCGAAGCGGTATCTAGTACTTAACCGCAGCGGTATCTAGTGCTTAACTAGACATTACATTAACGCATAATCGGCTCTGAAACGACGTGGGCCGAGGACTAATTATGTACTGTGCCATGTACTAAAAGTCTTCCCCATCAATGACGCATCATCCTGAATAGCTTTACTTACGATGTACCTAGCCACGTGGTGTCCAGTGACAAACACCAGAGACTCCGGGAAAAGGAAACGCCACATCACATCAAACGTTTGGTTGATCACGCTATTGAATCTGACCACTGATCCCCTCTCCCCCACACCACCCTCTAAGGTCGTATCCATACACGCAGCATATATATTTCACCCTGGTTATTTGTATATAATACTTCTTTGTGCATTGAGAACATCTACACACTGCCCCTTAAAGTCAAATAGCATGCCTCCTTCCTCTACTGTTGCACTCACCCTCACCCTCAACCGTCCCCAAACCCCACCCGCCTCCCCACACTCAACAGCCGGCTTCCAAAGCTCATACGTCGGACGCCAAGAAACACACAGATGCACCAACAACACTTACCCCTGCGACCACGATTCAAACACTTATCACCAAATGACTTGAATACAATTAACTGTCTAACTGCAAATTGGGTCCAAAAACAGAGCCAGTCAACTGGGAAGGAGGGGGAGACAGACAGAAGTGCGCATGCGCCAATCATTTGCGTGTACCCTTGCTTCCGGTTGATTTTTTGCTGCTCTTGGATCGCTTGCCTTTGACTACTTTAGGCTGGTGCTTTATACTTCCCTTCTTCTTTCTACTAGTCTGAAAGGCAAAGCAAAAAATACAAAATGATACGAAATGTCAATTTGGGTACCCGCACGCCACTCATTGCAAGGCGCGTGCGGATAGTAGTAACAGTGGATGCACTTGCACCAACATAACATCATTATATCAGTAAACACCCAAGACTTAACATTGTACACATGGATCAACGACATCGACGGCATTTTATGTACACAAAGTCTAGCTTAATTTAATAGTACATACTCCGGATTATCCTAATTGTCATGAAAACTCATGCGACTCCAGTAACATAACTGGCTTCGAACCGTTTCATCTGGTGCTTGTTTCATATCTAAAGCCATTGTATTGTCTCGAAGAAGTGTTCTCGGCCATTTGTGCAACATGAGGAATAAATCGTCCAAGAACACTTCTCCGAGACAATACAATGGCTTTAGATATGAAACAAGCACCAGATGAAACGGTTCGAACCCACAACCTGCTGATCTCCGGCTAACTGAGCTAGGGAGGCACTACTCGTGGATTGACAGGACTCTTTTCTTCCAGACTGATTGACCCATTGACTGACCTTTTCTTCCAGACTGATTGACCCATTGACTGACCTATTCTTCCCCACTGATTTACCCACTGACTGACCTTTTCTTCCACTGATTGACCCATTGACTGACTTTCTTTCAGACTGATTGATGTATTCTTTCAGACTGATTCACCCATTGACTGACCGTTTCTTCTCGACTGATTGACCCATTGACTGACCTATTCTTCCCCACTGATTCACCCATTGACTGACCTATTCTTCCCCACTGATTCACCCATTGACTGACCTTTTCTTTCAGACCGATCGACCCATTGACTGACCTTTTTTGATATGACCTTTTTGATTGGTTTCTTGGCGACGCCGGTCGACTTCTGGCGGTTCTCCAGGTCCTTGACCTTGTAGATGCGCACCAGCCAGTGCTCCGTCGTGTACGCCTCCTCCAGATGCGTCAGCTCGAAGTTCTTGTGGCCGATCTCGGCGTTCCGCGTCCGGTCGAAGCCAGCCGGGGTGCGGAAGTCAAGCTGGAGGAACGTAGGGGGTCAAAGGTCAATTGTTAAAGGTTAAGGTCGGAGGGGGTGCAGAAGTCAAGGTGGAGGAACGTAGGGGGTCAAAGATCAATTGTTAAAGGTTAAGGTCGGAGGGGGTGCCGAAGTCAAGCTGGAGGAACGTAGGGGATCAAAGGTGAAAGGTCGAAGGTTACAATCTCAAGGTCGGAGGGGGCGGGGGGGCGGAAGTCAAGCTGGGGGAACGTAGGGGGTCAAAGATTACAGGCCAACATCGGAGGAGGTGCGGAAAACAAGCTGGAGGAAGGTAGGTGTCAAAGGGTAATTGAAGGGCACGAAAAAGTAAAGCTGAAGGAACATAGGGTTCAAAGGGCAATTGTTAAAGGTTAAGGTCGGATGGCGTGCAGAAGTCAACAAGAAGTATAGGTGGCCAATAGTCAAGATTGAAGGGCGTGAAAAAGTAAATTTGAATGAACATAGGGGTTAAAGGTCAAGGTCGAAGGGCGTGTGGAACTAAAGCTGGAGGTCGGTCGCAGGCCGGTGGGGAGCTTGTCTCCGGTCAACCATATTGGTAAACGATATGAAAATGCCTCTTTTTATCAACGGCGAAGAGGAAATCAATTACAGGTATAAACAGAAACACTGCACGGTATAAAATACGAAACAATCCAGCTTCGAAAGCGTACCTTAATAACATGACGGAGGCTGACACAGAAAGATAACATATACCTGTAGGTTCCTGTTACAAACAAATTATAGTTGATAGTTGCAGCGAGGTGCTTCCAGACAGTTCACTAAATTAAACTTTTCAGTGTTCAGCGTCTTTGCGTCTTCCAAATAACTTAAATTTAAACATTTAAATAAGTATTGATACATATTATTACTATGCAATTCTTTGTTTAAATATTTCAACAGATCAACATTTAATTATTTCCATAAAACTTCGATAATAAGTATGTCAATATATACGTGTAAACATATAGCGGGACGGCGTTGTACCTGTAGTTCCCCGAAGCGGTAATAGCTCAGCTTGTACATAAGGCAGTTGAGGAGAGTGGGGGAGCCGGCCGAGTCGACGCGGAACTCACCCTGGGGCGTGAAGTAGTCAGACTCCTGCAACAAACACACGCCGCGTCAGTGTAACTCACGTATTACTCACGCCTAACGCCAACAAACACACGCCGCGTCAGTATAGCTCACGTATTACTCACGCCTGGCGCCAACAAACACACGCCGCGTCAGTGTCTCAGGTCACCTTTAATCATCCATCTAAATGGATGGTTTAGTTAGGTCGTGTTATAAGAATTTTAGGCCACCTTTAAGCCCACATATGAATGGATGGCTAGGTCGTTCAGTGGTCGTTCTGCCATGTAAGGGCGAACCATTGTTTCAGCATAGCTCATGTATTGCTCACGCCTAACGTGTATTACAATAATACATTTTCTACGATGCAATGAACGATCCCTGCCACTCACCCGGATGTCCTTGGTGTGCCCCCCGCCCCCTCCCTCCTTACACAATGAATGATCCCCACCACTCACCCGGATGTCATTGGGATGCCCCCCCCCCCCTCCCTCCTTACACAATGAATGATCCCCAACACTCACCCGGATGTCATTGGGATGCCCCCCCCCCCCCTCCTTACACAATGAATGATCCCCAACACTCACCCGGATGTCATTGGGATGCCCCCCCACTCCCTCCTTACACAATGAATGATCCCCACCACTCACCCTGATGTCATTGGGATGCCCCCCCCCTCCCTCCTTACACAATGAATGATCCCCACCACTCACCCGGATGTCCTTGGGATGCTCCCCCCCCCCTCCCTCCTTACACAATGAATGATCCCCACCACTCACCCGGATGTCCTTGGGATGCTCCCCCCCCCTCCCTCCTTACACAATGAATGATCCCCACCACTCACCCGGATGTCCTTGGGATCCTCCCCCCCACCTCCCGCCTTACACAATGAATGATCCCCACCACTCACCCGGATGTCCTTGGGATGCTCCCCCCCCCCTCCCTCCTTACACAATGAATGATCCCCACCACTCACCCGGATGTCCTTGGGATGCTCCCCCTCGGCGATCCGGACCATCCAGAGGAACTTGTTGATGTCGTCTCCGGAGTAACCGATGACGCCTCCGAAGATGACGAGGACATAGTCCACGTCCAGGGAGCGCATGATGTCATAGGCCGCGGACTCGTTGGAGGACATCGCCTTGCCCACCTGCCAGGGGACACATCACACCAGGTTATATATCACATCAGGGTACACATCACACCAGGTTATATATCACATCAGGGGACACATCACACCAGGTTATATATCACATCAGGGTACACATCACACGAGGTTATATATCACATCAGGGTACACATCACACGAGGTTATATATCACATCAGGGTACACATCACACCAGGTTATATATCACATCAGGGTATACATCACATCAGGGTACACATCACACCAGGTTATATATCACATCAGGGTACACATCACATGAGGGTACACATCACACCAGGTTATATATCACATCAGGGTACACATCACACCAGGTTATATATCACATCAGGGGACACATCACACCAGGTTATATATCACCTCAGGGTACACATCACACCAGGTTATATATGACATCAGTGTACACATCACACCAGGTTATATATCACATCAGGGTACACATCACATCAGGGTACACATCACACCAGGTTATATATCACATCAGGGTACACATCACATCAGGGTACACATCACACCAGGTTATATATCACATCAGGTTACACATCACACCAGGTTATATATCACATCAGGGTACACATCACGCCAGGTTATATATCACATCAGGGGACACATCACACCAGGTTATATATCACATCAAGGGAAACATCACACCAGGTTATATATCACATCAGGGTACACATCACACCATGTTATATATCACATCAGGGTACACATCACACCAGGTTATATATCACATCAGGGTACACATCACACCAGGTTATATATCACATCAGGGTGCACATCACACCAGGTTATATATCACATCAGGGTACACATCACACCAGGTTATATATCACACGAGGTTATATATCACATCAGGGTACACATCACACCAGGTTATATATCACATCAGGGTACACATCACACCAGGTTATATATCACATCAGGGTACACATCACGCGAGGTTATATATCACATCAGGGTACACATCACGCCAGGTTATATATCACATCAGGGTACACATCACGCCAGGTTATATATCACATCAGGGTACACATCACACCAGGTTATATATCACATCAGGGTACACATCACACCAGGTTATATATCACATCAGGGTACACATCACACCAGGTTATATATCACATCAGGGTACACATCACACCAGGTTATATATCACATCAGGGTACACATCACGCGAGGTTATATATCACATCAGGGTACACATCACACTAGTTTATATATCACATCAGGGTACACATCACGCCAGGCTATATATTACATCAGGGTACACATCACGCCAGGTTATATATCACATCAGGGTACACATCACGCCAGGTTATATATCACATCAGGGTACACATCACACCAGGTTATATATCACATCAGGGTACACACCACAAATAGGTTATATATCACATCAGGGTACACTTCACAAATAGGTTATATGTGTATATCAAAATAGGTTATATATGTATATCAAAATAGGCTATATATTTCACCAGGTTACATATCAGGCCAGAGTATACAACAGTTGGCAGAACATCCGCAAGTACAGCGCTAGTGGCTCAAAGTCATAATTAAAGAAGGACGGTGGCAGATTTCGGGAACGCAGTTTAGCCGGCTACGGGGCTTTGTGGGCTACAATCGCTCATCATTTACATAGTAACTTTAGCCGACTAGGCCCCGCAGCCGGCTACACTGCGTTCGTGAAATCCGCCACTGGTGTCTTGGATCACATTTGTGCATGCCAGCGGATAAATATATTAGGAGGCGCAGGGCTCTATCAGCTCTACCACACCAGCATTGCTATTGTCCTGAGCTACTCACCAGAGCTATGTGACTGTTGTTCCAAGTGTTGTTGTCGACTAGCGTGGTTTTATTGGCCATGCCCGCTATCTGATAGCCGTAGTCCCACCAAGACATGACGCGTGCCTGGTCCTCAGTGTTCTGTCGCAGCCAGTAGTATGCCTCGCGGAAGTCGTCCAGGATGTTGCGGGTGCTGCAGGGAAGAGGAAGTGAAGAAATGTCAGGAGTATTTTTACCTACTTTTATAGACATGAACGGATTTTCTTTTCTTTTGGTGTGCTGTAGGGAGGAGAGAGCGGCGAAATGTCAGTTGGTTGTATATTCAGGTCACTTTTAGCCAATTCTGGTCAAATGGAAAAAGGAAGAGTAGAGCTCTTGGGTTTTAATTTATTTAAGTCACCTGTTTGTCTACCCATCACGTTGGTGGGAAATAAAGATCAAATCAGTAAGATCAGTAACCCCCTAATCTTTGCGGAGCCATGTCACCGGGGTAATCCAGTACTCTTTGCGAAGAACATGGGATCTTTATCCTGCAACCACACTCACCAATCCACGTCGGAGAAATGTCAGGACATCAGGAGTGTTTGCAGCCACTTTTTTTTTACACATGAAAGGATTTTATTTTGTTTTAGGCCACTAATGTGCGCATGGAATAATTTTTATGGGCGTTTTGGTCACTTTGGTGAAATAAATATCTTGTCCTTTTATGCAACTAAAACAATGCTCTTGACACATGGGATAACAGGTTTGAGGATTCCCCAAAAATACGTCAAATCTGCTGTCAGATAGTCTTCTTTTGGGCCTCTTTGCTACTAACATTGTCAAATAATCATAACATAATCCATAATTATAGTCACTACAGATTGCGGGCCAGGTTTGTCTCCCTGCCTGTACAGCCATCAGGACATACGATAAGACATGTATCCGGATGAAGACTACAGACAGGGAAGTTTGCTGTCCCTGGGTATAGCGACACACCAGAGCCACAGAGGTCATCTCCGGCGTGCTATTAACCCAGGATGGAGAGCTTCGCGCCGCGTGCCAGTTACACACGAGAATGACATGACGAAGGCTTGTCATGGCCAATATATAGCTACTGGGACACAATGGTTGGTAACCGATGTGTCCACACCAATGATGAATGGATGGATGACACGGTGTGTAGGCCACCTGCGTGTCCACGAAGGCAGGAACACATAGACCCAAGGAACCTCCTGACATTAAAATGAGATGAATTGATTAAACGGTCCCGGACACAGCTGGGGTTTAAAGCCGCAACCTGTTGTCTGCAGTAGAGTGCGCTATAACTTCGACAACGTTTAGCTCCGTACTAGAGATGGAAAATTGTAAGAAATACAATTTCGGTTGCAGACCACAAGGCCATGCGCACTGTAAAGCTTAGAAAGTATCAAGTCATGTCAGACCCTCGTTTGAATGAGACATGGGGTTACCCTCACCCCCACCCCCCACCATCGCCTCCCATGGCATGGCTGTAAGCTTCCTTTACCAATCTTAC
The DNA here is from genome assembly GCA_964019135.1 of Arenicola marina. Lineage (NCBI taxonomy): Eukaryota > Metazoa > Annelida > Polychaeta > Arenicolidae > Arenicola > Arenicola marina. Next base: position 30,394,639 of record OZ025263.1, read on the forward strand.
ACCCTTGTCCTGTGTCTCCACCACGAAATATACCATAACAAAATATTTTTTTTGTGAGTTTTGGGCTGCTTTTGTTGAGCCAAAAAATAGGGACAAGAAGACTTCAGGGATAATGAAATGGGGTTGGATGACACACAGCTAGTGAGGCTGCCTGTATACAGTGAAGGGTGTTTGTCTCCGCCGCCTAGATCACAAAGTCCACGCACAGGACTCGTGTGTACATGGGAGGAGTGAGATCTCTCTCCCCAGGAACGCTGCACACCAGGGCACACGGGTAGCCACTGGCATGATACTAGCTCAAGGGTGAACGCCTAACATTGCTGGTAAATACAGGACACTAGCTCCAGGGTGAACGCCTAACATTGCTGATGAATACAGGACACCAGCTCCAGGGTGAACGTTTAACATTGCTGATAAATACAGGACACTAGCTCCAGGGTGAACGCCTAACATTGCTGATAAATACAGGACACTGGCTCCAGGGTGAACGCCTAATATTGCTGATAAATACAGAACACTAGCTCCAGGGTGAACGCCAAACATTGCTGATAAATACAGGACACTGGCTCTAGGGTGAACGCCTAATATTGCTGATAAATACAGGACACTAGCTCCAGGGTGAACGCCTAACATTGCTGATAAATACAGGACACTAGCTCCAGGGTGAACGCCCAACATTGCTGATAAATACAAGACACTAGCTCCAGGGTGAACGCCTAACATTGCTGATAAATACAGGACACTGGCTCCAGGGTGAACGCCTAACATTGCTGATAAATACAGGACACTGGCTCCAGGGTGAACGCCTAACATTGCTGATAAATACAGGACACTGGCTCCAGGGTGAACGCCTAATATTGCTGATAAATACAGGACACTAGCTCCAGGGTGGACGCCTAACACTGCTGATAAATGCAGGACACTAGCTCCAGGGTGAACGCCTAACATTGCTGATAAATACAGGACACTGGCTCCAGGGTGAACGCCTAACATTGCTGATAAATACAGGACACTAGCTCCAGGGTGAACGCCTAATATTGCTGATAAATACAGGACACCAGCTCCAGGGTGAACGCCTAACATTGCTGATAAATACAGGACACTGGCTCCAGGGTGAACGCCTAACATTGCTGGTAAATACAGGACACTGGCTCCAGGGTGAACGCCTAATATTGCTGATAAATACAGGACACTAGCTCCAGGGTGAACGCCTAACATTGCTGATAAATACAGAACACTAGCTCCAGGGTGAACGCCTAACATTGCTGATAAATACAGGACACTGGCTCCAGGGGGAACGCCTAACATTGCTGATAAATACAGGACACTGGCTCCAGGGTGAACGCCTAACATTGCTGATAAAAACAGGACACTGGCTCCAGGGTGAACGCCTAACATTGCTGATAAATACAGGACACTGGCTCCAGGGTGAACGCCTAATATTGCTGATAAATACAGGACACTAGCTCCAGGGTGAACGCCTAATATTGCTGATAAATACAGGACACTGGCTCCAGGGTGAACGCCTAACATTGCTGATAAATACAGGACACTGGCTCCAGGGTGAACGCCTAACATTGCTGATAAATACAGGACACTGGCTCTAGGGTGAACGCCTAACATTGCTGATAAATACAGGACACTGGCTCCAGGGTGAACGCCTAATATTGCGGATAAATACAGGACACTGGCTCTAGGGTGAACGCCTAATATTGCGGATAAATACAGGACACTAGCTCCAGGGTGAACGCCTAACATTGCTGATAAATACAGGACACTGGCTCTAGGGTGAACGCCTAATATTGCTGATAAATACAGGACACTGGCTCCAGGGTGAACGCCTAATATTGCTGATAAATACAGGACACTAGCTCCAGGGTGGACGCCTAACACTGCTGATAAATACAGGACACTGGCTCCAGGGTGAACGCCTAATATTGCTGATAAATACAGGACACTAGCTCCAGGGTGGACGCCTAACACTGCTGATAAATACAGGACATAGGCTCCAGGGTGAACGCCTAATATTGCGGATAAATACAGGACACTGGTTCTAGGGTGAACGCCTAATATTGCGGATAAATACAGGACACTAGCTCCAGGGTGAACGCCTAACATTGCTGATAAATACAGGACACTGGCTCTAGGGTGAACGCCTAATATTGCTGATAAATACAGGACACTGGCTCTAGGGTGAACGCCTAATATTGCTGATAAATACAGGACACTGGTTCTAGGGTGAACGCCTAATATTGCGGATAAATACAGGACACTAGCTCCAGGGTGAACGCCTAACATTGCTGATAAATACAGGACACTGGCTCTAGGGTGAACGCCTAATATTGCGGATAAATACAGGACACTAGCTCCAGAGTGAACGCCTAACATTGCTGATAAATACAGGACACTGGCTCCAGGGTGAACGCCTAATATTGCGGATAAATACAGGACACTGGCTCTAGGGTGAACGCCTAATATTGCGGATAAATACAGGACACTGGCTCTAGGGTGAACGCCTAATATTGCTGATAAATACAGGACACTGGTTCTAGGGTGAACGCCTAATATTGCGGATAAATACAGGACACTAGCTCCAGGGTGAACGCCTAACATTGCTGATAAATACAGGACACTGGCTCTAGGGTGAACGCCTAATATTGCTGATAAATACAGGACACTAGCTCCAGGGTGAACGCCTAACATTGCTGATAAATACAGGACACTGGCTCCAGGGTGAACGCCTAACATTGCTGATAAATACAGGACACTGGCTCTAGGGTGAACGCCTAATATTGCGGATAAATACAGGACACTAGCTCCAGAGTGAACGCCTAACATTGCTGATAAATACAGGACACTGGCTCCAGGGTGAACGCCTAATATTGCGGATAAATACAGGACACTGGCTCTAGGGTGAACGCCTAATATTGCGGATAAATACAGGACACTAGCTCCAGAGTGAACGCCTAATATTGCGGATAAATACAGGACACTGGTTCTAGGGTGAACGCCTAATATTGCGGATAAATACAGGACACTAGCTCCAGAGTGAACGCCTAACATTGCTGATAAATACAGGACACTGGCTCCAGGGTGAACGCCTAATATTGCGGATAAATACAGGACACTGGCTCTAGGGTGAACGCCTAATATTGCGGATAAATACAGGACACTAGCTCCAGGGTGAACGCCTAACACTGCTGATAAATACAGGACACTAGCTCCAGAGTGAACGCCTAACATTGCTGATAAATACAGGACACTAGCTCCAGGGTGAACGCCTAACATTGCTGATAAATACAGGACACTGGCTCTAGGGTGAACGCCTAATATTGCTGATAAATACAGGACACTAGCTCCAGAGTGAACGCCTAACATTGCTGATAAATACAGGACACTGGCTCCAGGGTGAACGCCTAATATTGCGGATAAATACAGGACACTGGCTCTAGGGTGAACGCCTAATATTGCGGATAAATACAGGACACTGGCTCTAGGGTGAACGCCTAATATTGCTGATAAATACAGGACACTGGTTCTAGGGTGAACGCCTAATATTGCGGATAAATACAGGACACTAGCTCCAGGGTGAACGCCTAACATTGCTGATAAATACAGGACACTGGCTCTAGGGTGAACGCCTAATATTGCTGATAAATACAGGACACTAGCTCCAGGGTGAACGCCTAACATTGCTGATAAATACAGGACACTGGCTCCAGGGTGAACGCCTAACATTGCTGATAAATACAGGACACTGGCTCTAGGGTGAACGCCTAATATTGCGGATAAATACAGGACACTAGCTCCAGAGTGAACGCCTAACATTGCTGATAAATACAGGACACTGGCTCCAGGGTGAACGCCTAATATTGCGGATAAATACAGGACACTGGCTCTAGGGTGAACGCCTAATATTGCGGATAAATACAGGACACTAGCTCCAGAGTGAACGCCTAATATTGCTGATAAATACAGGACACTGGTTCTAGGGTGAACGCCTAATATTGCGGATAAATACAGGACACTAGCTCCAGGGTGAACGCCTAACATTGCTGATAAATACAGGACACTGGCTCTAGGGTGAACGCCTAATATTGCGGATAAATACAGGACACTAGCTCCAGAGTGAACGCGTAACATTGCTGATAAATACAGGACACTGGCTCCAGGGTGAACGCCTAATATTGCGGATAAATACAGGACACTGGCTCTAGGGTGAACGCCTAATATTGCGGATAAATACAGGACACTGGTTCTAGGGTGAACGCCTAATATTGCGGATAAATACAAGACACTAGCTCCAGGGTGAACTCTCATCCAATGGGGTTAAACAGGGGTAAAATACAGATGCCACACAATTATTATTTCTCTTGATATCGCTGGAAAAACCCATTACGAAGTACCGGTAACGTACTGTAGATGGAGTGACTATGAACCGTGGGTTAGGGTTGTCTCCCTGCCTGTACAGCCATCAGGACATATGATAAGACATGTATCCGGATGAAGACTACAGATAGGGAAGTTTGCTGTCCCTGGGTATAGCGACACACCAGAGCCACAGAGGTCATCTCTGGCGTGCTATTAACCCAGGATTGGTCGGTTTAAGTAGGATAAGGTAAGATAGTTTTTTTTTTTTATTTAACGCCGGTATATAAAAGTCAACAATAAACATTATCACAAGAGCTATTGACCGACAACGATAAAAAAAAGATGAGTTGATGAGATAAATGTACATATGATAGCGAAATATGATAATGAAAATATAACCACCGACCGACGCTATAATCTCTGTAGGTCATATCGCTATAATCTCTGTAGGTCATATCGCTATAATCTCTGTAGGTCATATCGCTATAATCTCTGTAGGTCATATCGCTATAATCGCTGTAGGTCGTATCGCTATAATCTCTGTAGGTCATATCGCTATAATCTCTGTAGGTCATATCGCTATAATCTCTGTAGGTCATATCGCTATAATCTCTGTAGGTCATATCGCTATAATCTCTGTAGTTCATATCGCGACGATGGAAGGGGTTCAGGTAGAAATGAGCCATTGTCTCCCTGGGAGCAACATCTTACTTTTTGCGCAGAAGAACAGGGGACTTGTCTTCACAGGTGGGATTTGAACCACGCACCGGCCGCTTGGGCTGCCTCATGCTCATGTTTATTCAACTGGTTGGTAAATGAACCGGTAGATAAATCCCGATAGGCGGGGGAGTGACACTTACCCGTCGTGTCCGTAGAAGGCCAGCACGATGGAGGGGCTGGAGAGAGGGGGGGGGGGGTGACACTTACCCGTCGTGTCCGTAGGAGGCCAGCACGATGGAGGGGCTGGAGAGAGAGGGGGTGCAGGGGGGGTGACACTTACCCGTCGTGTCCGTAGGAGGCCAGCACGATGGAGGGGCTGGAGAGAGGGGGGGGGGGTGACACTTACCCGTCGTGTCCGTAGGAGGCCAGCACGATGGAGGGGCTGGAGAGAGGGGGGGGGGTGACACTTACCCGTCGTGTCCGTAGGAGGCCAGCACAATGGAGGGGCTGGAGAGAGGGGGGGGGGGGTGACACTTACCCGTCGTGTCCGTAGGAGGCCAGCACAATGGAGGGGCTGGAGAGAGAGGGGGGGGGGGTGACACTTACCCGTCGTGTCCGTAGAAGGCCAGCACGATGGAGGGGCTGGAGAGAGGGGGGGTGGAGGGGGGGTGACACTTACCCGTCGTGTCCGTAGGAGGCCAGCACGATGGAGGGGCTGGAGAGAGAGGGGGTGGAGGGGGGGTGACACTTACCCGTCGTGTCCGTAGGAGGCCAGCACGATGGAGGGGCTGGAGAGAGGTGGGGGGGGTGACACTTACCCGTCGTGTCCGTAGGAGGCCAGCACAATGGAGGGGCTGGAGAGAGGGGGGGGGGTGACACTTACCCGTCGTGTCCGTAGGAGGCCAGCACAATGGAGGGGCTGGAGAGGGGGGGGGGGGTGACACTTACCCGTCGTGTCCGTAGGAGGCCAGCACAATGGAGGGGCTGGAGAGAGGGGGGGGGTGACACTTACCCGTCGTGTCCGTAGAAGGCCAGCATGATGGAGGGGCTGGAGAGAGGGGGGGTGGAGGGGGGGTGACACTTACCCATCGTGTCCGTAGGGAGGCCAGCACAATGGAGGGGCTGGAGAGAGAGGGGGGGGGGGGTGACACTTACCCGTCGTGTCCGTAGGAGGCCAGCACAATGGAGGGGCTGGAGAGAGGGGGGGGGTGACACTTACCCGTCGTGTCCGTAGGAGGCCAGCACAATGGAGGGGCTGGAGAGAGGGGGGGGGGGGTGACACTTACCCGTCGTGTCCGTAGGAGGCCAGCACAATGGAGGGGCTGGAGAGAGGGGGGGGGGGGGTGACACTTACCCGTCGTGTCCGTAGAAGGCCAGCATGATGGAGGGGCTGGAGAGAGGGGGGGTGGAGGGGGGGTGACACTTACCCGTCGTGTCCGTAGGAGGCCAGCACAATGGAGGGGCTGGAGAGAGGGGGGGGGGGTGACACTTACCCGTCGTGTCCGTAGAAGGCCAGCACGATGGAGGGGCTGGAGAGAGAGGGGGTGGAGGGGGGGTGACACTTACCCGTCGTGTCCGTAGGAGGCCAGCACAATGGAGGGGCTGGAGAGAGGGGGGGGGGAGGGTGACACTTACCCGTCGTGTCCGTAGGAGGCCAGCACAATGGAGGGGCTGGAGAGAGGGGGGGGGGGGGTGACACTTACCCGTCGTGTCCGTAGGAGGCCAGCACGATGGAGGGGCTGGAGAGAGAGGGGGTGGAGGGGGAGTGACACTTACCCGTCGTGTCCGTAGGAGGCCAGCACGATGGAGGGGCTGGAGAGAGGGGGGGGGGGGTGACACTTACCCGTCGTGTCCGTAGGAGGCCAGCACAATGGAGGGGCTGGAGAGAGGGGGGGGGGGTGACACTTACCCGTCATGTCCGTAGGAGGCCAGCACAATGGAGGGGCTGGAGAGAGAGGGGGGTGGGGGTGACACTTACCCGTCGTGTCCGTTGGAGGCCAGCACGATGGAGGGGCTGGAGAGAGTGGGGGGGGTGACACTTACCCGTCGTGTCCGTTGGAGGCCAGCACGATGGAGGGGCTGCTGGAGAGAGGGGGGGGGGGTGACACTTACCCGTCGTGTCCGTAGGAGGCCAGCACGATGGAGGGGCTGGAGAGAGAGGGGGGTGGGGGTGACACTTACCCGTCGTGTCCGTTGGAGGCCAGCACGATGGAGGGGCTGCTGGAGAGAGGGGGGGGGGTGGGGTGACACTTACCCGTCGTGTCCGTAGGAGGCCAGCACAATGGAGGGGCTGGAGAGGGGGGGGGGGGTGACACTTACCCGTCGTGTCCGTAGGAGGCCAGCACGATGGAGGGGCTGCTGGAGAGAGGGGGGGGGGTGACACTTACCCGTCGTGTCCGTAGGAGGCCAGCACGATGGAGGGGCTGGAGAGAAAGGGGGGTGGGGGTGACACTTACCCGTCGTGTCCGTTGGAGGCCAGCACGATGGAGGGGCTGCTGGAGAGAGGGGGGGGGGGGGTGACACTTACCCGTCGTGTCCGTAGGAGGCCAGCACGATGGAGGGGCTGGAGAGAGAGGGGGGTGGGGGTGACACTTACCCGTCGTGTCCGTTGGAGGCCAGCACGATGGAGGGGCTGCTGGAGAAAGGGGGGTGGGGGTGACACTTACCCGTCGTGTCCGTAGGAGGCCAGCACGATGGAGGGGCTGCTGGAGAGAGGGGGGGGGGGGGGTGACACTTACCCGTCGTGTCCGTAGGAGGCCAGCACAATGGAGGGGCTGGAGTAGGCATTGCTGGTGACCCAGGTGCAGTGGACGGCGAAGAGCATCAGCATCATGAGGAGCGCCACGACCACGATGCTCTTGATGTTCATGCCCACGCCCTCCTCCTTGGGACGGTCGTCCTTCGGCTTCTTCGTCTTGCCAACCTGGTGGGGGACGGTGGGGGACGGTGGGGCGTAGTCAGGTGGGATAGGGTAGGGAGGGGCGAGGTGGGATGGGGGGAGGGAGCGGGGGGGGGGGGAAGCGGGACGACAAAAGAAAATAGGACAACTTTAATTCATGATATCGTCACGAAGGTTAAAGGTCAACACACGGAGCCAAAACAGGGTCACGTGATACAATCCAGGTATTGAATCAACATTAGCGGAAAAACGAGGAAAGACCTTTAATTAATTGACGCAAATAAATGAGTAAATATATCCCCAGGAGGGATCAGTGCGAAATAAAAGAAAAATGCAATCGCTTTATCGCCTAATCGTAATGTAAATAAATCGCCATGACCTATAAAGGAGCGATTATACAAATGATCAGAAATGTTCATATAGGGGGAACAATCTGTACTATTATTGAGACCGCAGTTAAGTTATATCTCAAAGAAAGCTGAGGATCCTTGTGAAAGGATTCTAAATGACGAGCAAGATATATATGCAGCATAAAATAAGTTACCGGAACATTCTGCAAAGGATAAAACGTTTCGCGCTGGGCGAACGTACATCAAAGGGTAAATATCAAACACTGATTTCAAGGCTGTTACTGTTTTGCCTTCAGCATGCAACACCCAGTCCAGGACTAATTAACATCAATCACGCAACACGGATTAGTACGTTGACCATGACCACCATGCAATTTGTCCATTCTATACAGGGATTGTGATTTTGGGTTTTTTAGGCCGCTTGTGTGCACATATGGGTTAATATTCGAGCCAAGGAACCTGACCTGGGGCAAAGCGAGGAGTGGCAGGAGAGAACCATCCTCGGACGCCGAGCATCATGGGAAGGGTCGCACCTAGGAACGGTTTGACTGATTAGTTTTTGGTTGGTTGTATAAGAGCGCTCGCCTTGAGTACTCTGGCTACCTGAGAGCCTAACGGCACGTGGATCGGTGGTTCGAGCCCCGCTGTGGCCATGTCTGTGTGGTCGCAGGATAACGATCACATTTCCTTCTTCGAAAAGAGTAGGGGGTGACCCCCGGGGACATGGCTTCACTCTTCCTTCCTTCTTCCATTGACGCGATATGACCACAAGTGGTTAAAGCGTCCTGAATATACAGCCAACCTAGCTGGGACCCGCATTGAGTAGAACGCACATACCACAGACGCTTGGATTTTCGTCGCTTTGATTGTCAGGATTGTTTTTCCATGCTACGGTACACCATTGTAGAGCCCACGCTTACTCATTACTCAAGCCTATTATGTATATCATTTACTCCATTACTCGATTTAGTGGACCCCAACACAGAGGATTGCCTGAGGATAGCTCACGTATTACTCTTTCAGCTTTACAACAATAAATGATTTGTAAACTATAATTTAGAAGGTAGACGGTTTCTTCTCTACATGTGATAATGCCTAAGATATACACCTATGTTGAGGGTATGTCCAAGTACAGACCCCCCCACCCCCTCCAGTCCTGATTCAATCAGATCTATACTACATATCTACAAAATGTTAAGGCAGATTCCAACCAAAAAGCCCACAGTTAGACTAAAAGTACTTGTAATAAGACCATGCAGCTAAGACCAAACAATCAACCCTAAAACCAAAAAAGGGTACATCCGAAAAATAAAACAGGTGATGTGAAGCAAAGTCATTTTTTGTGTAAGATATCCATATTTATATTTTTTGGAGGTAAATACATCCCTGTTGTTTTAGTGCTGGGAAAGACTTCGAGGTGATAACCAATGAAAGGCCAGTAAAACAGTGACTGTGACATTTTCACCCATGTACCACAACCAACGGCTGCTAAACCAAACCCCACACCGCATTGTGGACACAAACAGGGCCACTAAAGGAAATCCCACCACCGTGGTCCAGTATCTATATATCAGTTAATGTTGGCATGAACGAAGGCCACATATAAACGCTAAAGCACAGGGTCGTTGTTAAAACATGTAGAGGATTTGGGTAGGATCCTGGTTTCAAAGTACAGCGCTAGCATCCTTTAAGGCAAAGGAAGGTAGAGGAGGGGGGAGGGTAGATAGAAGGAATGGGTGGGGGGGTGGATGTGGGTTTAGGTCGGGGTGGTGGAATACATTTATCCCAACTATAAGGTGAGCAATCGATGCACAATAATGGAGAGCAGTAGGTGAGATAGTTACCTCGAGCCCTTGAGAGCGCTCACTGGGGTCGACCTGCATAGTCACAAGGAAACAGACACCTTAACAACACTGGCGGGGGTCAAATCAAAATATTATATAGTCGGGTCAAAGGATGTATTCTCCTGGCATTTCGGATCCACCAACGAAGTTGCTTGCATAGTAAAGTGGGTTTTTTTAAACAGAAAGGTATTGATAGATGTCCCTATCGTCTATAGCAAAGCTGAGTAGATATGGGTGCAAACAATATATAAAGGTATCAGAAAAAAACGTGAAAACATTAAATGCAGGTAATAATTTAAATAAATATGCCAATCAAAATGAATGGATCACACCATGCTGAAAGTGTAGCAGAGTTGTATTAGAATATAATTTCACTTGACTCGAGGTTTCATTTCACTTTGAAGGTGAAGTACAGTTTATGAAATATGTTTAGTACAAAGGAAAGGAATTGGCACTCAGCCATAAATCGCAGGCAGGGATGAATTCAACTGCAACAGGTGAGTTGAAATTCTTAGATATACCTAGCAACAGGTTTTTCGTGTCACAAAACAAAAAACTGGTTAAAAACACGCTTTCTGTGTGCAAACCTGGTTAATTTAAATGATTAAATAGAAATTATGGCTCACTCAGGTTTTTTATGATTTTTCGGGAGAGCGAAAAACTGATGTATGCATAAATGAAATCGGAACAAAATTGCGAACTTTCAAACATTAGAAAAAAAATGTTGGAGAGGTGGGTTGAAAAGCAGTCGAATAGACTAAAATGCGCGCACTATTTTAGTGGAGAGTTCTCATCATTCACAAGCTGATATAAATATGACATGTGCTTTATTTGCCTCAGAAGGAAGTGTGTCTCGAGTGTAAACTGCAGGCAAGGGTGACCAACCAACGCATAGGATCACTTGAAATCAATTGAAATCAATCACCTCATATGTCAGTAACGGCAAAGTAAATGACCCCATACCGCTTAAATGGCTGATAAACTAGCTTATATGGGGAGGGGGTCGGGCAGAAAATCAATAGGACTGTCTCTCAAGCTCACGCTTTTGTCACATATTGAACTATCAACAGTTGCACGTCACGACGAGTGGGGGAGCGAACACAGACATCTCACAGTGTCGACATGCCGGTAACAAACAGCAAAGACTCTTCGGACATTCGTCACAACGTCAGCACTGGGCACGGTAACAACAAAAAGGGTGAAACATGCCGGGGTGGTGGCGGCGGCGGTGGCATAGCTTCGTGTGGTAACTAAACCAATGAGTGTTATCACTGGCAGAGCGTGGGGGGGGGGCGGGCGGCGCGGGGGGAGTGAGGAGTGGAGGGGGGGGGGGCGAGTGGTGGCAACATGCCGTATTTCCTTAACTACCTATTACTAGCATACATAATACACTGACAACAATACCAAGAGGGTGTGTGTGTGAGGGGAGGGGGAGTGGGAGGGGGGGGGGATACACAACACACAAGGAGTGGGAATATAACAAGGCCGTTATTAGGGTTTTTAAACACTGTCAAGGTACCTCCTTGGGTCGGTCACTATCCGAGCTGTCCAGCTGCGAGTTACTTTGCTGCTGTTGCTGTTGCAAGGTATTATGGGAATGTTTGCCCTTTTTGACCTTGGCGCGACCGCTGCTGCGTCCATTGGCCGGTTTGGCGACGGTCGTGATTTGGACCTGGGGTCCGTCGGTGCAAAGGTTAATGGTGATGCAGTGTCCGGTTAATCAATTTGGAATAATTCTCATTAACTATTTAATCAATTTCAACAACCCGACACACTAATTCTAAAAAAAAATCTTGAAAATACGAGCAAAAGTGACGTTCTACTAAAATTATTCTGATGTTTTAAAATTGAGAAAATTTCACGTTACATGACATTAAACTGAAATCTTGAACTCTATAAATACCACAAAATTCACGTCCCATTGAAAATATTCTGATTTGTTTTAAAACTGAGAATATTCGCGTTACATGATATTTCAATGCAATACTTCGGGCCTTCGGCAATGCATTCAATAAGGAAACTTGTCTCAAAACCATGTCTAACTTATAACTGAAAATCCATTACCACACCGGACATACTAAGTGCGTGGCCTCACAAAGTAGTGACGTTCTACCCAACACAGTGAATGACCTCATAAAGTGGTGCCGTGGAGCGCTACCCAGAAGAGTGTCACACACTGAATACCATTGCCTAAGTAAATATGTTGCTTGTGTGCACAGACAAGATGATAACGTGTACATGTACTACCATTATTATGCGGCCACTAAACACGGAAGAATAACACAAGAAGCCAACAAAATGCCAATTCGTACACAGAAAATGTTCCTCCACAATACATCCATGTATCAGCAATTACAACGGTGTGAGATCTGCCAAAATAACAACAGATATGTCTTCAACCTCAGGCACGATTAAAATGATAATGTAACCGAGCTGGGTGGATGACTGAGCTAATACTGGAGCACAAAACGACCGATAGTATAGTTGGTAAGAAGGACCAAGGAATTGGTGACGATTCTGATAGGGACATACAGGCCGTCAATTTGCCAATAGTCATCAAAAGACTAGGACAAAAATTGTTTGTTTTTTGGTCAAGTAAAACTTAAGATAAATATGCCAAATTTGTCCCCATGCGACTCGTACAAATGAGGCTTGGTTAGCGGACTTATCTATGGTTTAGGAAACAGTTCATGGATGGGTTTTGGTACGTTTCACCTGACAGCCCGGCTATGTTACGGTCACCATGTTGGCAATATATCGATTTCCTTGGTTAGGCGACAGGTAAAGATTACAATAGGAGTGTGGGCCAGGAGAGCCACGTGACCGTGACGAGCCAGGCAACCATGACGACGAGTCACGTGACCGAAACGAGTCATCACCGTGGCGCCGTCTACATTATGAATTATGTATCAGGTAAAACGAGTAACAGATGTGTGACATCGAGAGAGAAAGAAGCTATGGAGATGGAGAGGAACAGGGGAACAGAAAGGCAGGGAGAGAGACACGAGAGACAGAAAGAGAAACGTATAAATAGGCCATGGGAGAGAGACACATAAGAAGATGACAAAGAGAAGGAAGAGAGGAAAGAGAAAGACACTAAAAAATACAAAAAAGGCCGTGACGAAAGTGAGAGAAACAAAAAGCGGGATAAAAGGAAGGGACAGAGTCATTAGATAGAGCCACATGCAGCCAGTCGGCGAGAGATACAGAGAGAAAACAGATACGGTTAGAAAGAGATACAGATACAGATAGTGAGCTATACAGATAGACATAGATAGAGGTGGAGGGATACAGATAGGAAAGCTTACAGACACTGATAGAGATAGAGAGATACAGATAGGAAAACTTACAGGCACAGATATAGAGATGGAGAGATACAGATAGGAAAACTTACAGGCACAGAGATAGAGATGGAGAGATACAGATAGGAAAACTTACAGGCACAGAGATAGAGATGGAGAGATACAGATAGGAAAGCTTACAGACACTGATAGAGATATACAGATAGGAAAACTTACAGAGATAGATATACAAATACAGATGGAGAGATACAGATAGGAAAACTTAGAGGCACAGAGCTATACAGACACACAGCTATAACTGGAGAGACAGGGCGAGGCCGTGCAGAGGCGAGGCCGCGAGGTGGCGCCACTCACCTTGTCGTAGTACTTGTCGTTGCGCTCCTTCTCGTCGGCCTCCTGGAGCGACGGTTTGCGGCCCTCGTCCTTCAGGTAGATCTCCAGCGTCTTGGAGAAGGCGATGGACGCCAGGACGCACACCACCGGGGTCAAGGTCAGCATCAGGCGCACCATTACGCCGGCGAAGTACACGGCGCTGATGGCGTACAGCAAGACTGTGAAGAGAGGGGCGTACAGTTATGGCGTACAGCAGGACTGTGGAGAGAGGGGGCATAGTGATAGTACAGTCATGGCGTACAGCAAGACTGTGGAGAGAGGGGCGTACAGTTATGGCGTACAGCAGGACTGTGGAGAGAGGGGGCGTAGTGATAGTACAGTCATGGCGTACAGCAAGACTGGAGAGAGGGGCGTACAGTTATGGCGTACAGCAGGACTGTGGAGAGAGGGGGCATAGTGATAGTACAGTCATGGCGTACAGCAAGACTGTGGAGAGAGGGGCGTACAGTTATGGCGTACAGGGATGGCCTTCACCAGGACTGTGGAGAGAGGGGGCGTAGTGATAGTACAGTCATGGCGTACAGCAAGGCTGGAGAGAGGGGGCGTACAGTGATGGCGTACAGTGATGGCGTACAGCAAGACTGTGGAGAGGGGGCGTACAGTGATGGCGTACAGGGATGGCCTTCACCAGGACTGTGGAGAGAGGGGCGTACAGTAATGGTACAGTGATGGTACAGTGATGGCGTACAGTGATGGCGTACAGCAGGACTGTGGAGAGAGGGGCGTACAGTAATGGTACAGTGATGGCGTACAGCAGGACTGTGGAGAGGGCGTACAGTGATGGCGTACAGCAGGACTGTGGAGACAGCGTGCAGTGATGGCAGATACAGTGAGGATGTACAGCACACTTTTTGAATAAATTCGCAAAATGTAATTACAGAAATGAACTTCGTAATAAGTTTGTCCATAAAAAAAGATCATTCGATAATTAAAAAAGTCACCAGATAGCAACACCACTCACTGAAGACGCGTTCGTCGTTGATGTCCTTGATGACGAACCAGACGCCGGCGGGGAAGACGCAGACGAGGATATGAAGGTCAAAGAAGAAGGACACCCACGTGGTCGGCTGGTGCTCGGAGACGGAGGCGATAATAGGGATGTGTATCTTGGCGTAGCCGGTGTCCCACAGGGCGTAGAAGCGACCGCTCCACGGCGCGATGAAGCCTGAAACACGTATGGATGTCACCTAAATGTCGAGCGTCTAGAGTCTAGAGATCCATGATCAAAACTTTACATGCAGCATTTTTCCCCCAAAAAATATTTAATAGTGTTTTAAATGCACTTGAATAATGTATTTGGATGGAGGGGAGGTGTGGGGGGGGGAGGGGAAGGTCAGTCAAACCGAAATGCGACATTTATGTCCACCGGCGTGATGGTATCAGACACGTGACAGGCGATTAGATGCCAGTTATGGTAGGGAGATCCTATACAAGGCCGGTAAATTAGTTGGAACGCTTAACAAATTTTTAAACGCCACTCAGCATTATTTTCATTCAATTTAGACGAATTGGATCACTACAGTAAATGGTTCGTGTGAGTCGTACGTGATCTATTTTGAAACAATGGCTCTAACGCGGAAGAACCAAATACAAATCAAATACTGAGGTATCTGAGATATAAACCGAGTTCAATGAGGCATCTCATGTAGCTGGGCAGCCACGTGTATCTGGGGAAGTTACGTGATTCTCATGTATCTGGGGAGCTATGTGTATCTCATCCATCTGGGGAGCTATGTGTATCTCATGCATCTGGGGAGCTATGTGTATCTCATGTATCTGTGGAGCTATGTGTATCTCATGTATCTGTGGAGCTATGTGTATCTCATGTATCTGGAGAGCTGTGTATCTCATGCATCTGGGAAGCTATGTGTATCTCATGTATCTGTGGAGCTATGTGTAACTCATGTATATGGGGAGCTATGTGTATTTCATGTATCTGGCAAGCTACGTGTATCTCATGCATCTGGGGGGCTATGTGTATCTAGGAAGCTATGTGTATCGTATGCATCTGTGTGTATCGCATGCATCTGTGTAGCTATGTGTATCTCATGTATCTGTGGATCTATGTGTATCTCATGTATCTGGAGAGCTGTGTATCTCATGTATCTGTAAAGCTATGTGTATCGCATGTATCTGGAAAGCTACGTGTATCTAATGCACCTGGGGAGCTATGTGTATCTCATGCATCTGGGGAGCTATGTGTATCTAGGAAGCTATGTGTATCTCATGTATCTGGAGAGCTATGTGTATCGCATGCATCTGGGGAGCTATGTATATCGCCTGTATCTGGGGAGCTATGTGTATCGCCTGTATCTGGGGAGCTATGTGTATCGCCTGTATCTGGGGAGCTATATGTATCGCCTGTATCTGGGGAGAGCTATGTGTATCGCCTGTATCTGGGGAGAGCTATGTGCATCGCCTGTATCTGGGGAGAGCTACGTGACCCGGTCTGAGGGGCCCAGGAGGGAGGTCACGGAACCTTACCGGCGTATGTGAGGCCGACGACCGCGGAGAAGACGAGCGCGCCGGCCGCAACCACCGCCAGGATGAAGAAAGTCCGGAACTCCGACTTCGTCATGCCAGCCTGGATGAACTTGAGCAAGGCGAAGGCGTGCAGCAGCAAGAACACACCTGTAAGGAGGTGGATGTACTTGAGGATTTTGTCCACATGATGGGGGAACTGGGTTACAGAAATATCCTTGGACAATGACTTGGGGTTGGATGACCCGCCCAAGGATGACTGAATGAATGAAACAATCGACAGATCAAATTCTCATAATCCGTTAACGATATCCACTGTCATAAAAGTTAATAATACATTTCATGTGATGCAAACAACAATTGTACAAGTAGTCGGTTAAAGACATACTTTATGCAAAACGGAAAGTGAAAGTGGAATTCACTACCAATATGCCAATTATGGGTCGACATAATAGTTGCATGTATAACGATTGTCTTACCAGCAGAAGCCATATGTTCACTCGTCCTTATTGGTTGGAATCCCACAAATGGTATTTGCATGGACATCACCAGTCCGAGGATGAAAAATGAATTGTAGGCTGCAAAGAAAAATTAAAATGTTAAACAGAAGGGAGATAATAAACTGATATTTTTTAGAGATTAAATGCTAAGTTGCGGCAGAGCGCCTGTATCTTGCACCTCGTGTGCCTCATTTTTTATATTTTATTAATGGACAAAAACTCACATTTTGTTAGTCATGATAAATGAGATAAATCCTTATTCAATAGGAGAACATTGTATTTAAATCCACAATAAACATTAGCACATGCTCGATTGACAGACAATAATCAATATATTAATAGCAGTAGGCCTAAGGTGTCTAGACTATCAGACGGATGGTGTTTCAAGCCACTTTTGTGCACACACGGGCTAAACCGGGCACATCGAATCCCTACGAACATTGAGCGGACACGGCTCCACGCTCTCTGATCTCGCGACCACGGTGGCTCCCGTCACTGATCAGATTGGTTGGTTCGTTGTATATTCAGGACGCTTTAACCACATTGGTCATATCGCGTCAATGGGAGAAAGAAGGGAGAGTTGAGCCATGTCCCCGGGGGCAAACCCCTACTCTTTGCGAAGAAGGACATGGAATCTTTATCCTGCGACCACACAGACATGGCCACAGCGGGGCGCGAACCACCGATCCACTTGCCGTTATTTACGCTCTCAGGTGACCAGAGCACTCATGGCGAGCGCTCCAACCCACTGAGCTACCGGGCCGGCCCCCGTGACTGATCAGAAACAAGGCCTTCTGTTTGTTTGGCCTGCAGTAGATGTGGACTCACCGACGTAGATTCTCCTGGAGAAGCGGCCCATCAACAGAAGTACAAACACGTGCAGAGGGATGAGGTTAATGATAAAGACGTAACCTCCCCACGCCGATACCTTAAACAAACAGTCGCAAATAAATGTGCAATATTACTATTTAATTCATACTTCATTAATGACACGACATGTGTGACCAATTGAACGGAGTAATGTAATTTGTTAATTTTAATTTTAATTAAATAATTTGTAATTACAACTATGTAATTCATACTTAATTAATGGCACGACATGCGTTACGAATTGAATGCACTGTAGTTATCCCCCAATCAGGCCAAGTAACCCGTGGTTAAACAGAGGTTAAATTATTGTTAACACACAATTAGTAGCACAAAATATTATAACTGCAATAGTAATACTATAGCCTCAACTGTTCTCGCAGGCTTCTTACCATATAAAAATAAGAAAGAGCAGTCATAGCACCCCAGTATATAGTTCCTGTCTTCACTGCTTTTATCTGAAAGCACGCAAAACCCATGATTAATCTCAGGAAAGACGGTTACCAGAACAATGTGAACTTGAGCTGAACAAACATATTTATTCCAAATCAATCCACGAGCGAACTGTTTTTATCACACTAGAGATGGGGCGCAAGTTCACAACGTTCTGGATATTATCACTGAAGCGCAGTATAAATAAGGTGAAACAATTAACATACAAAAAATGGTTGATTCAAAAAAATATATCAAAGTCTTTCGAGTCCACATTTGGCAGAGCTTAAAAATTACAAAAACATCTTGGATATTCCTTTTTGTTAAAAATATATCACACAAGACTTTATACAGTGATAAGTACACATGAACTAATATATTATGGTTAAAGTCTCATGCACTACTGACGAGATGTGCCCAGAATAGGGATAACTTGATTTAATTACAGACCTTGTAGAGGCGACGGCTTCGGTACTTACCCATAAGTAATAGGTCAACATCAAGGCAAATATTGCAATGCCCTCATTGTCATAGCTTCCAGCCACAGATCGACTGATATAACCAGGGACTGAAATAACAATGGGTGGAACGTTGCTTCAGGCCAGCTTCATGCACATATGGGCGTCAACGGGCCCAGGAAGTCACCCAGGATAATGAAATAGATGACATGCGACATAATTTCCAAGCATGATCCATGTTTAAACATCTCTAACCTATTACTCTGTGCATTCGCTTTATAACTTTATTTAAGTAACCATTCTTCATTTATATAGCCGAAGTAATTATTGATTAATTATCTCACAATTAAATATCTCGAAATTTAAATTCCATCCTAGTTATCAAACCAAAGCCTTCATTTTTCATTTCATGAAGAATATCAATATAGAGGTAAGTAGTACCGACTTTATTAAAACACGCAAAAACAATTTTTCTACACTAAATAATGAGGAAACTTACCAATGGCTATAAAGCAAGCTGCAAAGAGACCGGCTCCAGAGTTCCATAACTCTTTGGTGAGGAAGTATGTTGACAGTGAAGTCAAACCACTAAAATTTAGGAAAATGCCAGTCAGTGAGTATATTATGCGCATGGCATAATCTCATTTAATCTTTTCTTAAAAAGTAGGTCACAAAATACTTTTTTATGCCATAAAATTAAGTTTCTGAAAAGCTTCAAATGCATATTACCAGGTATTATACACTTAGTTTATTTCGAATAGCATTTACTTTATCCAACATTTTTTTTCCCAGAAAACAGGGACTCTTTATCAAAGTAAGTGTTGTCGATACTATGAGAAAGCCAAATCCAACACCGACAAAAAGTTAAGAAAAGCAAAGGTTTTTTTTCAATTTTTTGTTGTTTTTGTACCTACCTGAATATAGGGGCGAGAAATACACAAATGTCTCGTATGTGGATAGGAATGTTCAGAGTGTGTAATACAGTATGTATGGCCCCGGATGTCACCATCAACCCGGGGTAGACCTGCCAACGAAAAACAGGTACACATTAAATAACACACAGTTTCCCTTAAGAATCGGTAAATGAATTCAACCCATCTCTTTATGGTAATTCATAGTAATTGGTTGTAAAGTAAGGACGCTTGAACCAATTCGGGTCATATCGCGTCAACGATAGAATGAAATGGTCAGGGTCAAGGGTTATGTACCCAGCGTAAAAACATATTGAACATGCCTGCCCATTAGTGTTTATCTGCATGACCGAGCGCCACACAGACAGGTGTTCTGACACATGCACAGAATCCCGAATACTCCACTGGCTGGATCAATAAAACCTCCAGCATGACCAACGATGAAGATACAACAAATCAATGTGACAGGTGTTGTATGAATGGAGCCAGACAACCACAAAAGATGGTTGGACACTGATATGAGCAGGCGAAAAATAATTAAATCGGTGATCAATTTAAATGATGCTGATATGGATTTCACCCATTGGAAATATAACAGGCGGACAGGTGTTGGAATAACTAGGTTTTAAAGTGCATTTACATAAAATGACAAGGAAATCCTATTTCATGTGGCTCAGAATTACGATCAAGGCACTTTTATGCAGCATAAAATTGCTTTAGTACATTTACATAAAATATGTAAATATGCATGCTAAGCGGGAGTGAGAGTATGTGGGAGTGACAGTGATGTTAAACACAATTTTCACTAATTTGTTGAAGTCCTTAGTCACCAGTCTAATTCGTTTTTACTTACTAAATGTCAAATAGGGTTTGGAATTGTGATATACAATTTTATAGCAAGATTATTTGAGCTGACCCAAATGTCTTTACATACGGAATTTTCACCAGTGAATTGTAGGAGACATCAAGACATATCCTTGAGTGCCTGACTATGTATTTTCTTGCATGCAGATCCATACACACTCCAGCCAAAATCTAAGTTGGATCTGATCAGATCCCAAAAGTATTTCCAATCAGTAATGGCCAGAACTTAAATATATGATATTGAGTACCGGTATCTTGAACGCATTTTATTTTAAAATATTTGAAGAGTGGGAAGAAACTGTCTGAAAGATTTATGTCAAGGACAATTCTAAGGAATTTTTATGAGGGTTTGCATAAGACAGGGACATCTTTATAGTGCTTTTTCTTCCACACACCATCATCCTTATGAGAAAGGTCACACTTGTTCTATTGTACTTACAGTTCCACCAACAATCCTGCCGAGTGGATACCAAGCTCTCTCATCAAACCAGTTGAGGAAGTTGTAGAACCCATGGTTCACCATATAATGTGTGGCTCTGTAGTTGAACCTGAAACACACATGATAAATACAAGATTACCATAAAAGTTCAAGGTTTCCATATCTTGCCTTGATAGCATAGTGATGAAAACATGTATGAAAGCTATTGCAATATATTTTCTTGGTATTTTCATACTTCAGTACCTAGTACTTACAATTCACTTTTTTACTTCATCTGTTTTTCTTTACATTCAACAGATACTTCCTGCTACACTTTTGGCTCTGCACTTGCATCCCTTACAGTATATATGGCACCTCCCCTCTATGCAGTTCTCCCCTACATATTTCACATGTATCGACAGACACTAAACACAATTGTTGTTGTGTGAAAACCTACATAAAATAAATCAGATCATTCTACTCTATGAAATATGGTATGTAAATTAATTCCTGCACATCAAATCATTGTTTTATATTCCATTCAATGAATGCCAGCTAAAAAAACCCACATTTAGAACCCACAAAATGTATTATTGTAGTAAACATTAGGCATGAGTAATATGTGAGTTATGATGAAACAATGGTTCACCCTTACATGGAAGAACATCCATTAAAAGTGGGTCCTGCTCTCAAAGTCTCAATGAGAGTTAATTTCATTACTTAGAAATCAAGCTGTTCCACAGACATGATAAACACCATGCACAAAGGACAACACAAGTTCTTCCAGTCAAGAGTCAATTAGAATGGCTCCCAGGCCAGGTTAGCCACAGATAAGCAAGGAGATATATGCCAGTCAATTGCATACCAGCAGTTGCCACAACTAATACCAATTCTCTAGAGATATTACCATCTTGTCAAGTATCAGACCAGCTGGTGGCTTTCTAATGACAATGACTGGACACTTATATCAAGGTGTTGCATCCTACCAGATTAGGTTACATTTTGTTCAAGGCTATTTCTTGAGTCATGCCTTACCATTACCACCTTCCACGATTCACGTGAAAAATCTGGCAAAAAAGCTAATAATAACAATAGAGCTTTCCATTGGTTGGTTAATTATTTATAAGGAATATTATATCACATTTCAATATACTAAACAACTACCGGTAACTGGTAGTCACCACAGACAGTTCTCATAATCCCTCCCTGTCATACAGGGTATTAGCCAGAATATTTTTTGGCCAGCCAAAATTTTGGCTGGTAACAATAAGTGTTCACATCAAATCTGAGCACTATGATTTTCTTCTAAACCTCTTAACTTTCTCCCATTGGTTCCCATTATAAGGAAAAGGCCTGAACTGCAGTTAGACCTCTATTCCATATAACATATATACAAGGAGACCCAAAGCCTGCATTTTATATTCTGCAATGCAGTCAGATATCAAATACTCTGAGCCTACCACAGCTAGCTGTTTTAAGACATTAATGTCTCTTTTTTTTAAAGCCAAACTCACCCCTGATTGTAAGCTTTATTTAAACCATAGCTGCTACAGAAACTTTCAGAATATGGAATTATTATTTTGGCTGATTAATATTGTAGACGAGATTTGGTATTCTGAGTTGGTGAAGCATTGTTTCATACAGCAAACTTGCGCTTGCTGGTCAGGCACAGACATTAACTTTGGATGTTGCTTGCGCAGCCAGGCATGTGGTGTTGAGATTGAGCTGCCCCCATAAAAATCTACTGGTCCTACCAAATTGAGAAGCGACTATGTTGATATGACCAATACACAATGCATTTATTGCATTATTTACAAAGATTTCACTGATTGTGCAAAGTCATCTTCCAACAAGCTAGCACCTATGACTGAGCGCTTAGTTTTCCGTTGTTATATTGACGAGGCCAAAAAAATGAAAGCTACTGTGCATGCATTTATTGTTCACATTGATCAGTGCCTGCAGGTTGTTTGTTCAGTGTAACTGCTGAACATTGCTGATTAGCAAGAGATGGCAGTTTAGATCTTTACCCACCCTGTCAGGCATACAACCAGTAATTCAACCTGTCCGGCAGTCGGTTATGTCTCTCCTTGCTGGTTAGTCCCATATGAGAAAGTCTCATATCCACAAGCAGGAAAGGCAGGTATAAGATTTATTTGCATGGGTTACTAAGTGTTTTTAACACTACAACAGTACACAATCATATAAACGTTATATTGACTGTCAGACCTGAATGCATATGACCCAGAAAGTGATCACGCTTCTGTCAAATTAATTGACATTAGACTTTCTAAAAGATATCATCGTAATCATGGAGACTTTGAAATATAACAAAGCAAGTTGTAAGATATATGCTGAACTATTGCCACACTCAAACAAGTTTTCCCCATCAAAACCACTTCTTGCCACGCATGTTTGAGCATTGCAGTATAGGCTTTAATGGCTAGGACATGTGGCATTATGGTGTGAAACTGACCATGTCACTTGGGGAACCAACAATGTCATATGGGGCTACTTGCTGGTTTTGTAACATCCAGGCCTTCTGTCATGGTCATATATGACTAGGTATAACCTTACTTGATATAAATTCAACAAAGTATTACATTATTGCAACTAAGAAGTCATTATGATTCAAACTAATTAAAAAGCATTGTCACTTCACATGTATAATTTATATATTTACTTTGTCTGCATGTATATTAAGGTTCAGGGTAATTCACCAATGTAATTCGGGTACGCATCCTGCATCATTTATTGCATACAAAATTCAAAAATGCCACATTTCATTAAGCTGTGAGGGGACATGGGGATGCATCATCAATATATATGAACAGCTGGGTGTGAGAGGGGTTTCTCTATTCACAATTAGAGCCTGAAGTCATATAGGAATAAATTGGCCATGATGACCTAAGCATGCTAGGGTCAGCTGTTCCTGGGCTCGCGCTAGGATATTTTTTTCATTAGCCAATTTGGCTAATTCAGTGGAAAAACATTAGCCAAAATTAGCCAAATACATCTTTGAGGATTTTCTGGTTCCATTTGTTGAAAAAAACATGAATAAAATGTGTTTGTAGTTGAAATTTTATATTCGCCATTTTGGCGAGTGTCCAGGAAGTTCTTATCGCCAAATCCCGAATTTTCTCGCCAAATGGCTATTGGCGAATGCTAACGCGAGCCCAGTGTTCATAATGCAATATATGTTAGAAATTATAAGTAACTAGGTCTAGGTACTAACTATCCAAAATTATTTTATATGTAATTATATAAGGTAGGATTTTCCTTCAATTGAAATAGCATACAGACTACGCAATGATGTCCCATTATTTTTCAGGTATCCCATAATTTTAAGGACATTGGCATACCTGCTCTAGTTTCGATCTACAGTTTATAATAGGGCGATGTTAAAAACAGTGGTATATATGGATGGAGTACCCTAATGGAACGTATATCAGGTCCCAAACTTGCTGCACTGTTACCAAAGGCGAGAGCAATTTGTATTATACAATGTTACATGATGGAGCTAAGTGTATGTGAAACTGAAATTCCAGAGCCTATAGCATAGCCCTAGTAAAGTAGCAGCGGTCCAGGCACAGCACAGACACAGTGACAAGACACTTGTCACTTGACAAGTCAATATCTATTTACACTCACCGACTTACAAGGGCCAGGGTCACACAAATTGCAGTTTTAAGTTTAACCTCCGAGTTAGAACTTCAGATTATTCTAACGTTCCACTACAACCACTCTTGAATATGCTACGGTTGGCATGGTTAGAGCTCCGTAGTACGTTGTTCAATAACAAGGAAGGAGCTTAGTTTAAACGTGCAAACCGGGGATTTGTATCTGCAGATTATAGGCCCATCTGTGCAGAGACGGCCGTTTACAAACTGACCCACACTGATTATGTTCTTACCAAGGATCGAACTCGTGAATAATGCTCTCAAAGCGAATAACTGCAAAGAGGCGAGAACTGAACCCTGCGAGCCATGCTAGCGTCAAGACGAAGAAGATGATCAGGCTTTTCCAACCGCCTGGATTTGACAGGGCGGTGCGAATGTGATCTGCCCTCCCGGTGTCCGCCATGTTTCACAGCAGTCTGATCAACGCTCGCCACGTTTTTTGGGTTTAGCCAATCAGGGAGCGGCAAACTGGGCCAAATTGTTTGAACCTTCGACCTATCAATGTCACTTCCCGCTTGCTATCGCAGGCTTCGTTCGCTAGATGGCACTGCGAGTGAAGTGGTTGAACTCGAACTTGTCCCGCTGGTTTTGTTTCGATGGATCACTTTAAGTTTATTCAACACATTATCGGCCACAGCAACGTTGTGTATGTATTATAAAAGAGTAGACCAAATGTGTACGAAAGCTATATCTGAACAGCATTTCGCTGACGTGTAAAATTCGAGCATTTTCCTTGAGATCAAATGAGAACGGTAGCCTACGTGCTTCCACATTATGAAAAGTTTGATATGGGGTGTAAGTGGGGGTGAAGTTCAAACCCTCAAGACACCATAAGGGAGAGTCAAAATATAGTTCCGAGTTTAAATTTTCATCGGAGTTTACAGTACATATATTTAAGCTTATGCATATAATTTTAACCGTTGGAAAAACAAAAATAAATATTATGCGCGAAGCAGACAGGTTTTGGACTGAACCAATGTCCGGAAAAAATATAAATTTGCATCCACGGGAAATCCCCAATTATCCGAACGCCAGAGGAAGACTGCCGCATTCGCCGTGTTCGACCGGGGGGTTTGGGGACGTTATGATTTAGCACACTATTAACCGTATTAAAGATACACGTGTTCGACCCGCCCGCCCCCCACCGCAAGGTCGCACACACCATCCAGTTCTGTTACATATGTAAGCGGCTACATATAGTCCAGAGACTAGACCCCGGTTATAGTTCCATGCTTGATAGCTTCTTATATCTCCGCGAACAATGATAAATGTTTGTTAAAAAAGTAATATACTATGTTTATCATTTAATATCATTTAAAAGGGAAGTGCGGAGAACAGACGGTGCACAGTGGGTAAATAACCTGTATTTATATGTATACATTGAATAAAACTTTATCTTACCTTAAATTTACACAGTGTCAATGAGAGTAAAGTTCCTGCCAATAACCCGACACACTGCCATCTTATGTTGAATTTGACATTCAATGGTCTCGTTCCGCACAATAAGACGCAAAGAGTTTACAATGAAGCCTATCATGATAGAGATATGCCTATGCATATGATATATATTTGTAACGAAATAGAAACAATTAATTTGTTATGGGATCCTTAAAATGGTTAACGCATTAAATACTTTAAACCAGTCGACGTTTCACTCCTTAACATATCCCTAGCTGATTCGCATAATGCGATCATCGAGTCGCATATCGAAGGAAGGCAGACCATTTCAGCCTCAGCAAAGCCCACCACCACGGCCATGTTGTCATGCAATCACCACCTTTCACAACATCTCGAGCCAACAGAGAGCATTGCCATTGCTATGTGATTAAATAACCTGGACTGGGTTTGGTGGGGGGGGGAGGGGGGGGGGCGATTGGGCAAGATTGCAAATATATATACAGAGACAACTTAATGCTCAAACATCTGTTTCGTGGCCGCCAACGGGATCCAGGTAAGCTATGTCATTTGATAGCTGTTGATTATTTTGGCTCTGCACCTCACGGAATCTGAAGGCCGAGATACGATGCATGAGAACAGTCTGAGAGTGGTGGGGTTGGGGGATCACGGATGCACGCACACCTGTCATAGAAAATGACGCCTGCGCTGCATGTTAAATGCAGGGACGTAATGTATAATTATCTTGCATTTCCTTGCCGAATTCCGTAATTTGTCTGATGAAAGGCTGCCGTCTAGACGGCGAGCCAGTTAAAGTTACCCACGTGCACTTATGACTAAGATTGTGTTAATTTTATTGCGCTCTGACTCATATACGTAATACATAGATACAACTATACAGTTCCACGTCAAGCCTGCTGAATTGGGCTATATTGGGCTATATTGGGCTATAAAATTGATAAAAAGCATGGACAGTTTGGAAACAAATGTGATACCTCCTCCGCATCCATTCGAAAATTATCCCCCCATTCCCACATATGTAATGTCAAATTTAATCACTAGTCAGTGATATAAAACGCGTTGAATTGCTTCAACGTCATAAAGTACAGCGATTGTGACCAAGAAATGTAACCCCACTTAATCCTGATATAATGTTTTACAAATCCATGTTATGGCGAACTTAGGGGTTGGGGTAATGGGCGGGGGATCTAAATTAAGATTTCTATTCCAATTGAACCTATTCCGCTTAAATACTAATCACACTGTCAATAATATACCCCTTTACATTTTAGGGCTTGCTAAGAATATTATTTGATGACTAAAACACTGACGTCTTACATTTTTTCATGTCTTATGCCGACTGAGTCCTGGCTAATTACATTGATTGGTTTGTGATTGCGGATAATCAATTATACTGTGTTTTTTTTAATCTCTAATCGTGAACTATATGCATTGGGGTTTACTTCTCGCGGTCTTGCATTAACCATGCTGGACAACAACAATGTATCAATCCTAGGCACACACGCGTTTGAACCACGCGACGACCTAACCAGCATATATATCGGCATCTATAAACATACACTGACTACAAACAGCGTTCTGCGTGGAAAGCTACGCGATGCTCAATTATAGGAGACATATAAAACTGAGCGGTGGGAAGTCGAAAGACCCCAATGTACTGGCCGTAGACGGCGTATTACACCTGCGTCTAATACGTCCATGGCCGATCTTTTTTAAACTGGATATTGGCAGAAGTAAGGCAATGCCCATCTTGTTGTAACTTAGGAAAAATGTAACCGGCATCAACTGGAGCTTCAAAGCCGGTCTGCAATAGAAGGTCACTCACGGCGTGCACTGACTCCTTGGAGGCAGATATCGACATCTGGATCGCCTCAGATACATCGGGATGTATCCCGGGCAATTGGGCCCCGGATCACGCTGCGCCCTGAGCCGGGATCCGGAATTCGTCAACAACTGGAACTGGTTTATAGACTGAGTTGCCTTTTTGCCAACATACACCAGCTGTCGTAGATCCCAGTATATACATATATATATATAAGTCCAAGTAACCAATTTTCCGATTCACCACGTCTTAAAAGAGAAAAAAAACAACCCGTCGTTATGTCAAGATCGAGGGTTGGGTTGGGAGGGAATTACTTAAATTGATTATTTTTTAGCTGTGATTGGATTGGGAAAGTAATTGTTCGTCCCCGGTTGTTGTTCCGTTCCGCTCGCTGTGGGTGTGCCGGCCCATGAGCTTTACCACATGCATATGCATAATTTAAACCAGTCTTAAAGCCACATATACACCACTCTAGCTGAACTATATAATAATGACCTTCATTAATGTCATCGATATCTTCGCTTATATTGTACGTCATTGGGAGGGGGCGCGATGCCCGGAGGGGGAGGGGGGGGGTAACTAGAGGTGCCTCTGCATGGGAGCCCCAAAATCGTATCCAGCCAAATACCAAAAACTGAGATGTGTAAAATTAGGGCCCATCCAAGTACCAACGGAGAAAGCTGCACGACTTTGGCAGAATCTATTATGACGAAATTCCTTAGGATTGGCCCTTTTCCAGCTTGGAAATTGAGCGGATCCAGAGGCGTACCAACCGCATAGTATATAATGTAAGACCGATTGGCGTACAAAATGCACGAAAAAGACCTTTTCAGCGGCACGTCCCCAGCAGTAGTCAATTACCTTCAGTTAATTTATATCCCCACCGGGGGTTAGGGGGGGGGGGGGTGGGCGACGAAGGCGGCGATTTCAAGTAAAGTTTATTCTGTGGCGACACGTTAGCATTTGAAACCATCTTACTGTGTTAAGCCCTGTCCAGACAACACGATTTGACCCATAGATCACGCTTATGGGCCATGACCTATTGACAAACCCATAGACTATCATATGACCCACAGGGTTTTGGTAATAAGGATGGGACCAATGGGATAATCTCACGATGCATACAGTGATGTCTCACGGGTAAAAAAAAAACTCAGCAAAGGCCTATGGGACAAACCTATGGGACAGACCTATGGGACAGACCTATGGGACAGACCTATATGGCAGACCTATCGGACAGACCTATGGGAAAAAACGACCATCTGGACAAGGCTTTAGATGAACCGCACGTTTTTTAAAATTAAAAAGTGCTTCATGATATGCCATAAGTAAGGCTTTATGGCTTAAGATGCATCCATTGAAGTGCTCACTATGATATCCACCCACCAGGTGTCTGTCTTGATAGTATATACACAGCAAAATAAACCAACGATAAAAATATTACCCTGCTGGAATAAAAACACGTCGCGCTTGATCTGTTTCCACGTGTATACTTCGAACAAATCTATGTTAATACTTTCTCTTCTCCTTCCTAATATGGCACGTATTCTGGGTTCTTGGTAAATAGACTATCGCCAGTATACATCTGCATACCACCTGGTCTTGATTTTCCTGGCGTTCCGTTATGCTTTTTGGCTCAGTTCAATGTCGTTCTTTTTCTATAATGCCATTATCTGTGTCGATGTCGGTTTTTGGGATCTTCAGTGTCGGAATATGGGGGTCAATATCGAACATCGATTTTTCAAATATGTATGCCTGTGTCACGTGTCGTCATTTACCCCTTTTAGATCCCTATTTTATGGGCGCCAGCCACTTCCATTAATTTTTTACTTACTTTCAGTCACTTCCATGCGCCATATTGTCTCCCCATCTCTATCGTTCTGTTAACATTTTCTCTGGACCACTTTGTATTTGTTTCCTTACAGGCTCCTTGATCTCCGTTCGCTTGGTCGCCATGGTTACATTGTGCCCTCTGCCGGGAGATCCATTCTTGCGGCTTGCGTCAACGTGCTGACGTCACCACAGATGTTGTGCCAGTATGGCCAGTATGTGTGTAGATATTTTGTCCCAATGGACGCTTTAATTATGTTTGCACTGAATTCTAGCATCTGTAATAGAATTGTTGTGGCATTTTGTACGCGAAAATCTACTTAATGGACAGAATGAAGTGTGTGTGTGTGTGTGTGGGGGGGGGGGGGGGCAGACTCCTCAACCTACACAAATAAGATATAAGATCAAAATGATATAAGCCGCATAAAGGCCCTTATTGAATATTTGTCGAAAATGCGTCGTCAAGAAAATACAAACACTCTCACATATAAACCAAAGCTCCTCGCTGAACTTGATCTGGCTTTAAAGGTAAAGGATCGAAAAAAAGTAGTTACTTCTTCCAGCATTTTCACTGCCAAACCCAAGTCGTTCCTATTCCGCTAAGTATTGCTGTTAGCACCAAAGCAACTCAATATCATCGAGCAAAGCCATGTTTACGGGAAGTAAAAGCCATTGCCAAGTAATAG
Source organism: Arenicola marina (assembly GCA_964019135.1). NCBI lineage: Eukaryota > Metazoa > Annelida > Polychaeta > Arenicolidae > Arenicola > Arenicola marina. The sequence continues at coordinate 30,424,820 of OZ025263.1, forward strand.
TAAAAAAAAAATGGGCAAAGCATCCGAAAGGTAAAAATATAGCATGGTATTATGATTTCGCCTATTTGTTAATTGAAATATGCGGCACGAGCCCGCAAAAGTACATACCAGTATATTATGTAACATGTCTGCATTTGAAGATATCGCGGCCGGTATGTTTCATTAAAAAATGTAACTTTTGGGAAAGAACGTTTGTTGGTAAATCCACATATCTTGGCTTACTATTAGTTACCTCCAGTTCTGTGGCTGTAGAACGGGCCTGTCAGATTTTTGCCTGTCCTACAGCCACAGAACTGGGGCTAGCTATTAACCATATATATAGCGTAAACATAACATAACGGTGGCCCTAAAAAAACAAAATTGAGTTATCTATTGATATATGTATAAGTCTGAATTACCCCAGTCTGTGAGTCATGAGCAACTTGTACATATATACAAGCTCACAACGGCAAAGGAAACGGAACATAGTTCCATGGCGGCCCATTTTATGTACAACGACTCTGTGGCAATGTCTTTCAGGGAAAAGATCCGAGCGGATTTTGTTTGGAGGTGAGAAATCCAGATTTTCGAGGTGAAATAGGACGGAAGAGGCTTCACCATGGTGCCCCCCCCCCCCCCCCACCAAACCAGGCAATGTAATACGTACCCACCCTCCTCCCCCACCCCTCCGTCGGGTCAAATTCACTCAGCGACGAGGAAAAATCGTCAGCGAAAGGCAGAATCGCTCAGCGGAGAGCAATTCACTCAGTGTAGAACAGAATTCCTCAGCGGAGAACGGAATCCTTCTGCGTGAAGTTTCGTCGTTGTACACATCTGCCACAGTCGATACCACGTTTATAGACAATTTTGTCTGGTGCCAACAGACCGATCCATACTCCGACACTAAACATGAGTATGACATTGACAATCATGATGGTAGGTGCAAGTGAGAAGTACTCATTTCTGAAACTGACAAAAAAGTTACATGCTGCCTTGTTTGTCCGATTTGTTTGTCCGACATAACGCACGTGGAAGACCTTTTTCTACCAGATGATTGGATAAAAGCGACAGTGACCAAAGGGAATGATTGACAGCCTGGATCGGTCTATTATTACCATGATAGCACCCAAGAACAAGGTCGAAATTTCAGTTTATGTGCATCGGTCAAGGTAGATAAGAGCACTGTCTCGGGGGGGGGTGGGGGCTACCCTAGGGTGGGGGTACCCCATTACTCATTTCAGAGAAAGATATACGGGCTCCAGAGTAAGGGTTCATATTCATTAATCGTGCTTAGCGTTAAATAGAACATTTATCGATAGATTATCGACCTCAAAATAGAACAGTTCACCCAACTGGTGGATTTGCCGAATAAATGATATTGAATATGATTTTTTAGGATCATGAGCACTACGACAAATAGTTGGAGAAGCTACGACAGAAAGGCGTTTTTCGTATGTAGCTTAATTACGCCATTGTTATGAATACGAGCCATGATCTATACCTGCACAAATCGAGGCATTTGCACATGTGGGCCTTGAACCCAAACATCCAGGGTATGTGTATAAGCGTTATTAATACACACTGTGTAAGATGCTGTAACTATATTGAGTGAAAAAAAACACACCAGAGAACACATTGTAGAGGAGGTAAGATTAATGTTTCTTGTCGTCCTAGTTGAAGACTTTAGTTAAAGGGTGATAGATAACAGTGTCATTCTGGTATGTAGTTACGTGTCTATCTCCATACCCCGTGAATCAGTCCGCAAACATGTAGGGAACGGATGTCAGGATGAATATAGGCTACTTTTGATGACATTGATGAAATGGTTTACTATCCAGTAGCCAGCTGATAGATATGCAATACACCTTCTCAATGCCTCACCCACCAGCATGTTGTTGCCATAAGAATGCCATATCAAACTCATATGTGTATGGTAGCATATCTCGCTATCTCGCATTCTCGCCTGACACAAAAAGGGGCGAGATCGGAGGCGCGGGCGAGAACGCGAAATTACTCTCGCCCTCGCTTTATCGCGTTCTCGTGATCTCGCTATCTTTCTTTCTCTCGCATTCGCGAAACCGAGAGAACGAGACAGCAGGGGCGGATCTAGAAATTGGCCAAGGGGGGGGGGGGGGGTTGCTCTTCGAAAATTTGCGACCGGGGGGGGGGCTCTGTGAAAAACTTGCGACCGGGGGGGGGAGATGTTTGGAGAAGCCGACTTTAACAGTGTATGTTCAGGTTCCCCCTTAACCCCCCTCCCCTAGATCCGCCCCTGTAGACATGGCGGGAACGCCAAATCGCAAAACGTGACACTGAGAGATTGAGAGATCGCGAGGACGAGACCGCGAGAAGGTGAGGGCGAGATCGCAAAAATTCCAGGGCGAGATTGGAAAAAGTAAGGGCGATATTTGGTTGTATATTCAGGACCACTTTTGGTCATATCGCGTCAACGAGAGAAGGAAGGGAGAGTGGAGCCATGTTCCCCTGGGTAATCCCGTAATCTTTGCGAGGAAGGACATGGGATATTTATCCTGCGACCACACAGACATGGCCACAGCGGGGCGCGAACCACAGATGCCGTTAGGCAAAGCAAGGGTGATACTAATCTCGCTTCTCTTGATCTCGCGTTCTCGTCGCGCGTCCTCCCGATCTCGCCTTCTCGCCCGCATATTCGGTCACACGAGTTCTGCCTTGATAACGCACCTTTAAAGTCTTAACTTGTCTTAAAGTAATTAACTTGTATTGCAAATACACACCGTGGAAGTATGGCAAGCCGTTTTATCTTCAAATACGCACCGTTCAAGTATGGCAAGCCCATTTATCTTCAAATACACAACGTGCATCTATGGCAAGCCCATTTATCTTCAAATACACACCGTTCAAGTATGGCAAGCCCATTTATCTTCAAATACACAACGTGCATCTATGGCAAGCCCATTTATCTTCAAATACACACCGTTCAAGTATGGCAAGCCCATTTATCTTCAAATACACACAGTGCAAGTATGGCAAGCCATTTTATCTTTAAATACACAGCGTGGAAGTTGTTTCGGGCTAATGTGCGCCTCCCCTAACTCTGCCACATCACCATAGCGTCAATCTTCCCCGTTTTCAGTTTTTTTGGCCATAAAAATGAACTTTATACAGTTAGAATTATTTATCTCTATAAATGTTACTTCCCCCCTCCCACTCTATTTGAGTGGCAGTTGCTGGGGTCACTATTATGGTCAGGTAATGCAGGGTAGGCACCCTCTCCCCTCCCCTATCCCTCCCCTACCCCGCTCCCTTCCATTCTTCCCGAACTTTGCTACAATCTTCTCCCTTGTCGTCACGTGGTACTAAGGTTAGCATTGTGGTCTTCTCAAGCGAGTTGGCGTGGCCTCATCCACCCTCAATATAAACGTCCAGGTATTTGGTTTCCGTAGTTTCCAGCGGCCCAATGCATAATGAGTATCATCAATCAAAACAACAAACCACGTGGTTGCAAGATAAACGACAATAATGAAAATCCTGCGTGAGCGGCCGGAGTTGATCGAACCCAGCATACCGAGGCAGTTTAAAGGCGGCCTGTTCAGCATAATAGCCCCCCACCCCCCCCCCCCGCCACCACTCCACCACTGAACTCGCTGATATATCGCAGTAACATAAACTAGAAATGAAATCGTAAATCTGGAATCTGCATGCACGCCATGGATGCTGTCACGACGACAGGCGAATAGGAAAACGCGTTCATAAAACGATGTTAGAAGAAGAAGAAAACAAATCTGATTGATAGTTTCCTCCGGGTAAATTTTCCCCGAGGAATGCTTTATGACTGATGTGTAGTTCTTTCCAGTCTTTGACCCTGGTGAAGATAACTGTCATACGCCAGACGCCGAAGGTCACTCGAACGCCACGTCTTCCTCCGCCAGGATCTCTGCAACACGAGCGCCTCGCTGCGGCCGCTGCTGGAACAATTTTCTTTTTTTCTTTCCTCGGGTGAACGTGTAGGGGGAGGGGGCGGGGAGTTGGACAGGACATACCGCCTGCAGTATCAGACACCGCCAAGTATTGTTGTCAAACGTCGGCTCGAGATACAGATACACAAAATAGTGTTTATATTTCCCAAATGATCTGTTTACGGCTTCCATCTAAGTTGGCCACTCAGCGTATTGTGGTCAATACGTACACGACTGCAGACATGTTCTCTCTTACTTTGACTCCGTGTGAAGCAACGGCAGCACCGAAAGTCCTCAATGTGTTGCTTTACCCTTTGACAGTCACTGTGGTTAGATGTAACTTTTTACGACTTATAACTGCGTCTCTCACAATTTACCACAAACACCAATGTTTATACCTCCTTGTGTAATCCTTACATGCACGTTTGGCAACATTTCCAGACTGTACTTTTATGACGCGTCTCTGCCGAGGTTTTAATGGCCTAGGGGTTAATGTTACGAGCACCACGTAAGGAGCTGGTAAACGTGGCAGGGGAGGTGGTAAATGCCCACCCCTCTCTTCCGTCCCCAATATTGGTGTCATAGGCCACGGGTGTCAGGGTGCAGACTCGTGACCGGTGGGTCTGCAGCTACGCGCGCTTGGCAACTCAGCCAGGGAGACTTCCACTAACGAGGTGTTGTACGCACGTAACAGCCTCATTTAGGCTCAATAAACGCGTTGAAAATAATATGACCCAAATGGCCGCTTATATTCATCTCTGACATTTCTTTGAGGGTATGGCTCAGCAGCCGCGCCTACTCAACTCCTACCCCAGTCGGAGAGGCAATCCCCCCCCCCCACCACCCCACCCCTGCCAACCCCCACCCCTCCCCCTTCCCCCCTCCCCCCCACGCCAAATGATATAGGCTTCACCATGACTAGCACAGTCAGCAGCTTTAACATGTGCGTCTGGCAGCAAAACGCAACACAGGCTTGAAGGGCGCGTACCAATCACTTCCTCGCAATCGCCTACCGAGAGAAAGGCAGAGGCAGAGATCGAGTGAGAGGAGGGAGGCTGGGGTGTAGAAAGAAGAAGAGAGAGCGAGGTGGTTGGGGTGGGTGTGGAGAGGCAGACAGAGGAGGAATGTTGAAGGGGAGGGTGGAGGCAAGGGGAGACTTTGGGAGGGGATGGGGAGCGAGTGTGAGTAAAGGCTGACGCGTGCATCCACCCAGCCCAAGAACCGCATCCTTCCTAGCCAACAACCCTCTCCACCATCCTCACGGCAAGGCTCCCTTACGCATGTCCCCAACACCCTCTTTACCTCTCTCGTTCTCATTACTCTCCCATTGCCACACAGCGCCCCAATCCCCACACCATTCACCGACCTTCCCACCCCATTCCACTCCATCGATACCCCTCCCCTCCCCACACCACCCCTCCCTACAGCCAACCCACCTATCCCTCAGCCCCACACCATATACCAACCCACCCAACACCTCCCCACCTGTGTTCCCACCCCTATCCGTACAGCCCACCCTAGCCCACCACGCTAGCCTGGCTCATCACGGATTCCCTGCCCCCCCCCCACCCCCCACTCTCCCTCTCTGGCTCCGGATTGGCCGTGGTCCCCCGGGGCTTGGGATCCATACTCCGGACACCGACACGGACCCGTCAGTAGTTCGGGATCGCGGCCAGTGGCAAGGAGACGAGACCAACCCAGAGAGCTGTCATCCGGGGAGACCATCGCAGGTAAGGACCACTGGGGTGGCAGCCACCCACTTGTTGAATAATAACGTGTCGACACGCTTATACGGCATTGAGTCGCTGTGACCTAGTGCAGTGACCAACCCGGGATTCTATTTTATGATGGACTATGCCGTTTAATTCAATTTTGGTGACCGACGACTTTAAACCCTTAATCTTCTTTACTAGTAAAATTCTCAGTTCACGATCAATAAAAAGCCGGATCACGACGGTCGGCTAATATCTCATTTCCAGTTCCAATTATCTTCCTCGTTCCAGTTCACGGTGAAATGAAAAACGAAAATACCCCTTGCCCCCCCCCCCCCCACCCACTTCTAACATTAACCCCTAGGCCATTTAAACCTCGGCAGAGACGCGTCATAAAAGTACAGTCTGGAAATGTTGCCAAACGTGCATGCAAGGATTACACAAGGAGGTATAAACATTGGTGTTTGTGGTAACTTGTGAGAGACGCAGTTATAAGTCGTAAAAAGTTACATCCAACCACTGTCAAAGGGTAAAGCAACACATTGAGGACTTTCGGCACTGCCGTTGCTTCTCACGGAGTCAAAATAAGAGAGAACGTGCCTGCAGTCGTATATTGACCACAATACGAGTGGCCAACTTAGATGGAAGCCGTAAACGGATCATTTGGGAAATATAAACACGCTATTTTATGTATCTGTATCTCGAGCCGACTTTTGACAAAAATACTTGGCGTGTCTGATACAGCAGGTGGTATGTCTTCATTAACTCCCCGCTCCCTCTCCCTACACCTCCAACAAAGGAAAAAAAAAATAGTTCCAGCAGCGGCCGCAGGGGGCGCGCGTGTTGTAGAGACCCTAGCGGAGGAACCCCTGGCGTTCGAGTGACCTTCGGCGTCTGGCGTATGACAGTTATCTTTACCAGGGTTAAAGACTGGAAAGAACTACACATCAGTCATAAAACATTCCTCGGGGAAAATTTACCCGGAGGAAACTATCAATCAGATTTGTTTTCTTCTGTTCTTCTAAAATCGTTTTATGAACGCGTTTTCTTATTCGCCTGTCGTCATCTTAGCATCCATGGAGTGCATGCAGATTCGAGATTTACCATTTCAGTGGTGGAGTGGTAGGGGGGAGGGGGGGCTATTGTACTTCACAGGCCGCCTTTAAACTGCCTCGGTATGCTGGGTTCGATCAACTCTGGCCGCTAACGCAGGATTTTCATTATTGTCATTTATCTTGCAACCACGTGGTTTTGTTGTTTTGATTGATGATACTCATTATGCATTGGGCCGCTGGAAACTATGGAAACCAAAGGCCTGGACGTTTATATACTATTTCACTACGGGTTAAACGTCATACAGTTGCTGCAATTTTACTCCAATGGGGAGAGGTGGGGTGGGGGGGGATTGTAGGCTTTAGCCTTGTTTTTACAATGTGCAATGTGGTATTTATACACCTGGTGAACATTGAAACATTGTTTCGTACCTGTTATTTAGCTGATCATTTTGGCAGCCATTTGTAAAGACCTCGCTTTTCTCTTTGGTGAAGTACGATTTTGTGAGTGTCTTAAGACCACACGTCGCTTCGACCGGAAACTGATAATTAACAAATTGGTAAGAAGCCCTCATGGCAGACACCTTGTTTAAAGCCTGCGCGCTTGCCGGCTCATGTGTTTTTTGGCTTGCTCGTCTGCAAGGCAATGGCTAGACCAAGTGAAGTGTTTAGGCCTGCTTGTCTTCATGGTTTTGACCGGCTCGACTGCTCGTCTGCAAGACTTTGGTCGGACCGACTGCTCGTCTACACGTCTTTGGTCGGACTGACTGCTCGTCTACGAGGCTTTGGTCAGACTGAGTGCTCGCCTACAAGGCTTTGGTCGGACTGACTGCTGGTCTACAAGGCTTTGGTCTGACCGACTGCGCGTCTACAAGGCTTTGGTCGCAGTGACTGCTCGTCTACAAGGCTTTGGTCTGACCGACTGCTCGTCTACAAGGCTTTGGTCAGACTGACTGCTCGTCTACAAGGCTTTGGTCGGACCGACTGCTCGTCTACAAGTCTTTGTTCGGACTGACTGCTCGTCTAGGAGGCTTTGGTCAGACTGAGTGCTCGTCTACAAGGCTTTGGTCGGACTGACTGCTGGTCTACAAGGTTTTGGTCAGACTGAGTGCTCGTCTACAAGTCTTTGGTCGGACTGCCTGCTGGTCTACAAGGCTTTGGTCAGACTGACTGCTCGTCTACAAGGCTTTGGTATGACCGACTGCTCGTCTACAAGGCTTTTTTTTCGGACCGACTACCCGCCTACATCTGCTGTATGGCAAGGCATTGGCCTAGATAATTGCAGACGAAGAAAACGTTGCTTAATTACCGAAGTGGTCGGTATTTAAAACAGTCGTCGATCATGCTGTGTTTTACGCAGCGCCACTTATGGCGATCGTACTTAATTTTCTTGGGGTTGATGTGTTAATCTTTCATGCAGGTGGATGATCTGTTTTTCTACCCATCATCTCGATATTTATCAGGTTTTATATTTGCCTACAAAATAAATGTGTAAATAAGTGTGGCAGAATACATGACGTTCTATTGATCTTACGTCCTTTTTCGTTTTGAACCAATCCGATAGTGCGAACAATGATGGAGTGTGTAACTTGGCGAAGGGGGTTTCCTTTCGCTCCTACCCGCAAGGAGTAGACGGCAGTGTTTTTTTGGATATCCGAGGAACAATTTAATTAGACCGCTCACCGCGTGTATTCATGAGCGTCTGCTTTTGATTTTCATCTGCCGCTCTCCTGAATATCCTAGGCGAAAAAAATGTTTTTGCCTCCAATTATGCCACCCATCTGACGAACAACTTGTCAGCCATCGCGTAGGCTACCACTACCCTCATATGCCATGTTTTTGTCCCCCCCCCCCACCCCGACCCACGCCGCCCACACCCGTTCATCCTACTCCTTTGCCGTTTGGGTCTTCCCTTTTCCCCTACCCAGCCCCCCCCCCCACCAACCCTCTTCTCCCTACCCAGCCCCCCCCCAGCACTTTTCCCCTACCCAGCCCCCCCAGGACTCTTCCCCTACCCAGCCCCCCACCCCTCTTCCCCCTACCCAGCCCCCCGTCTCCGATACCCCAACCACCCCCGCCCCCACCTAGGTACCTTGGGCAGCCGTTCACCTACCTGGGCGAGGTCCCTCCCCATGTCAAGGGGAGGGCGTAGTGTGTTTATGATTGACCCGACGGCCACACCGCGCCATTCGTGATATCCATAGCGTTCTGGCCTTCCCACAACAAGGTCCAAGCACTGTAAGAAATATAAACGAATCCTGTAACCGCCCCCCTTTGGTCTCCCCACCTCCCCCCCGCCTTCCGCGTCTCACCCCCACTCCCTCCCTCCTACCGAATGTATGCCAAAACAAACCAAACCTCGTCTCCGATCTCGTTTAGCCGTATTCCTCACCGCGAGATGGCACCACTGTCAATAAGCCTCACCTGTATATGATGTCCGTGTTCTGCCTTGTCCCGTCGGTGGCTTGACGGCATACCGTAGCAGACACGTCCGGGACGCCATGCGTTATAGGGTGTGGAATCCGAAATAAGACGATACCTGTTACCTTAACATATCTGCCGTCTATGCTGTTTTTTCTGTTGGGTTTATAGACGTGAAGCTAGGACCAAATATTTAGTCTGTTGGATCGTATGCAACAGCTGCGCATAAGGTTAGGGCATACCTTATTGTGACTTCAATGCAGTGTTTTTGTGTTTAGTGTGTGTACCTGTAGTTTATTTTACCGAAATAGGCATGCCAGCATAAATTTATTGGTGGAACCAAGCTCTTGATTTTGATTGGTTGGCTCAGTGTATCACTCTGCTTGGATTAGCTCGCTCATAAGATCTCTCGATTTTTATTGGCTCGCTTATCAGATCACTCGATTGTGATTGGCTCGCTCATCGGATCATTCGATTGTGATTGGCTCGCTCATTAGATCACTTGATTGTGATTGCCTCGTTTACGGTTCATGGAAAGTACCGATGAGAATACTGCGTGAAGAGGCCCACAACTTTGACCAACGGCGATCCTCATCGTATCTCGGATATCGACATGAGCACGGTTATGTGTCAGTCAAACTAATGACCGGGACATATCGAGGACTAAGTAAGATTAATAGTTTTGTTGTAACCGCCAGGGAGCGTGTTAGCCTGGCGTGATCAATGATGGTTGCGGTGGAGGGGGCTGGAGTATTCTCTCAAGTCCCCCATCAGCTTCGCAGCCTGGCCGCCTCTCACGTCTAACCCCTGGGCTGCTGGTTCTTTGACCCCCGGCGGGACGGGGTGGGGGGGCTGGCGGGAGGTGGGGGGACTGGCGGGGTAAGGGCGGGAGGGGTGGTGGGGGGGGGGGACGGGCGGGGTTAGGGGAAAGGGAGGCTGTGGAACTTGGGGCTGATCCAGAAGATCGGCTGACGGACAAAGAGGGAAGAGCTCGCCGCTTAATGGAAGTCCAAGAGGGAGGTGCCATGTAGCTTAGCAGGGAACACGGTCGAAACAAGACCAGGGAAACAACTCCCATTGCATAGGTTGAGAGCGTTGTTTGTTTATCTTGCTCGGTCAGGTTGTTTGTTTGCTGTTTGAACTACGGTCTGGTAGCGACCTTGGCTAAATGAGTCCCCCTTAGATGGAAACACAAGAGGCATAACCTCGGGCGGAAATGGCTAAAAACGAGGCGTCTTACGTGGCATCGGTAACGCATGCCAGCCTTGCGCCCTCTACTGTGAGACGGAGGAATGATCTGCCTCTGGATAGATCCAGATTGTGTTATGACGTCTCGTCAAGCATCGTCTCTAATGAGGATCCGTGTGATTCCCGAATTCGATGGTGATGTAAAAAAATCCCAAGGCAAAGATTGCGGCGGCTTCGGTGTCAACCTATAAGATCAATACACCTCTTCATTTGCTTACGTGATGCAAGAGAAGCAATACGTTTGTTCTCGCCATCCGGTTTTGTCTACTTGATATCCAACATTGTAAACGCTCTTTGATCGTGCTCACAGACGGAAATTTTGTATTTTTGGCCATTATTGGCATGAAACAGAGACCTAATAATATGGATATGTTTTCCCTATTGGTGGTCTTATTGGGGTGTGCTGGCGTGTGGCAAGATTTCTGTATTTAGATCTATATCCTGGGTGGGCCAGAATAACACCATTCAAAATCTATAGAATTAGCCCACCATATATTTAGACACAGGCACACGTTTATAGGCAGGCTTCTTGGTAATACAACCCGAATCAGCTGTTTGTTTATATAGAATAAGAGAAAGGTGAGCAAGTACCATGGACGGACTGCCCGTGATTTTGAATTTTTTGCTGTTATTTGTGATACAAATATCCAGGAATATCAAGCTCGTAGCAGATTATACGTGTTTTTCGTTCTCTTCGAGATCTTTCTTATCCTCACTGTTTCTTTCAGTATGTCTCTATATTTCCCCTCTCCCATCTGCCTCTCACTTTCCCTCTATAGTTCTGTCTCTCTGTTTCATATGTATCTCCCGGTCTCACTTCTGTATCTCTTGATCTTTTCCTATCGCTCTCTGCCCCTCACTCCCTCGCTCACTCTCTCTATCTCTTTCTCACCTGTTCCATCACTCTCGTCTCTTCTCTCTCTCCTACTTGCGCACGTGTCTTTCCGTTGCTATCTCCCTTATCTCCTTAGCTACCCCATTCCTCGTGATATCACACAGACTACATTAACCTGGAAGTATAAATACTTTTCTATTGATTTCCATGCGTCTCTTAATGGACTAAAAGCTTCCCTAATAGCTAACCACGATGATAACTGCGCACCGCTGTCCGGCGTCCATTAAAACCAGAGGTTTTTCAATGAAGGGTGCCAGGGACATCTCGCAGGCTTCATCTTCTTGGAACACACGTACCTATAAAACCACACGCCACTTTGGCTATATTCAAGCCACTTACCCATACAAAATCATGGCAGCCTATCTTGGTTTTTTTTAATGTTCGCTTTGCAGCGGAAGCGAGACATACAAACACTAATGTTACAAGATTTTGCTCAACATCCAATAACAAAGAAAATGTTCAGTTCTTCGAAATCTATATTTGTCCGCTTTGGGGGGCTTCACAAATTAACCTCAAGATACAGGTAACATCTTGCATATCTATCAAAGACGAGTGGTGAACTTTTACTGTGTGAAAGTTTCTTCCAGTTCACTTGTTCGTTGAAAGAGTTCGCTGAAGTAAAGGTTACTCATAACTATTTTATTTCACTATTTTATTAAAACATCCGTACATAGATTATACATAACTTACATATTTCTCGTATTAATACCAATTACGTTTATAATTCCTCACACAAACGTCACCTTTAAGAAGATGGTGCCCTGCTTGATGATCTGCCCAGCTGGGCAAGGTCAGGGTCACGGTCACGGAGTTGCCTCCCAGCTGGGCAAGGTCAAGGTCACGGTCACGGTCATGGAGTTGCCTCCCAGCTGTGGTATGTCTGTAACGAACGCACCAAGGGGTTTGCACCTGTGTATAGGCGCTTACTGTTACTCCATGGCTTGGTCTTGCTTTTAACATACTGGGTCCCTCCAAAATTCGTGCTGGTCATACATCGCCTGGGTTCCGCCTTTAACAAATGCCATTGTCGCAAAATAAATTTGGAGTCCTACAACTACTTTTTTAAATATTTTTTTTTCATCATACTTTATTTCTCATACAATTGTTTTTATCAAGCTCGCGGCTTGGCAAGAGCGCTATAGGGGTGGGGTACAAGCGTGGGGAGGGTGGGGGGCGGCAAGCGCAATTGGAGAGGGACCGCCCACGACGCGCACCTGCCGATGTTTTGTCTTTCTGCCTTATGGTCTCTGTCTTGTTTCTCGATCATCTACCCGCATGGGGGGACGGGGGGGGAGGGGGGGGGGGAAGAAGGGGGCAAGGCCAAAGGGAGGGGGAGGGGGCGTGCAAGTTGTCCCCAACAACGTTCTGTCCTTCATCCTTATTAAATGGCATTGAATCCGTGACCGTGTGTTAAAGTTGCATATCGAGCTCTTTCCCGCCAAAACGAGGTCAAAATACAAATAAGAATCAATCCTTGAATTCGTCAAGATTTCTTTTGTCTATACTCCACCCATGCCAGCCTGCAAAATAGAGTCTCTTAGCCTCGCCCGTGATATCAATTTACCAAAGTTTTCAGTTTTAAACTTAGTGGCAAACGTCATCAGTTTGTCTGCTTCGCGATCCCTCGTTATAAGTAGCAGTGCCGCGCCACGGTTCTGTGGTTTCGCGGGGGGACAGACACGTTTGCCACATTACCGCCGATAGGGCGATGTTTATCAGGTTTCTGATTATAGAATGAAACAATCGAGGAATCACGTGGAACACGTGACAACTGTTATAAATACCATAATGCGTTGCGTTTTAAAAACCAATTCAGTCTAATTAGTGTTTGTCCATTAGCGCAGACGATTTCGAATATGGCATGTGCATGTAAAAGAAGCAAACACTGCACGCGACTGTCCAGACTGAACTAACATACCAAAGTAACATTTTGACCTGCACAGATTTCACCAAAGGAACAATCGGTTCTTATCACAGTCCCCCCACCGCGCTAAGGTTAGAGTTAGGGCTAGGGGGGAGGGGAGACTAAAGGAACGAAGGATGAGGAGGGGCTGCGGTGGGGGGGGGGGGGAGGTTTCCAGCAAATAGCAAGTTCAACGTGTACAGGGGCGGGTCTAGGAATTTGCCAAGGGGGGTGGGGGGTGCTCTCTGAAAACTTCCGACCGGGGGTATGGAGTGTGCGCTCTGAAAAACTTGCGACCGGCGGGGGGGGGGGGAGATGCTCGGAAAGGCCGACTTTAACAGTGTATGTTCAGGTTCCCAGGGGGGGGGGGGTGAAACCCCCGTAAGCCCCCCCCCCCTTAGATCCGCCCCTGTACGGTAGCAATATAGGCCTAAGTAGGTTTTTATTTGCAAGCAGGCATAATAAATGCTTTCCAGAGAGTGTGATCGACAGTCACGGTGAAGTTAAACATAAAATTCAGATTAAACTGGATCCAGCGGATCCAGTGAGTGTGTGAGAGGGGGGGCGGGGGGGGGGGGGCACCCTGTTGACACCCAAATCGTCATATGGAGCGCCACCCATGTGAATTCTGGGTCTGCCCTTGCGACAAACCGCACTGTTAGGCCAAGTCCGGGCCCAAGTATACCAACATGACAATGCCGAACTGGCACAAGGTATATGCATGACCCATTAGGCTCACCGCCAACCAACCAAATTTAGCTTCAGCATGCAGTTAGTTAACTTCTCTTATACATGGTTCAGTGGGTCAGAAGATGGCCTAGATGGATGATAGAGTAACAGGCCTAGCTAGACAATGAGACTAATAGGCCTAAACTGACAGAGTAATATGCTTAGATGGACGATAGAGCAATAGGCCTAGATGGACGAAAGAGTGATAGGCCTAGATGGACCATATAGTGTATGATAAGCCTATATGGACCATTGTGTAATAGGCCTAGATGAACCATAGGGCAACAGGCTTCGATGGACGATAGAATAACATGCTTTGACGGACGATAGAGTTATAGGCCTGTATGGACCATAGTGTTATATGTCTAGTTTGGACCATTGTGTAATAGGCCTACATGGACGATAGAGTAATAGGCCCAGAGGTCTAGAGGGACCATTGTGTAACAAGCCTATGTGGACCATAGTGCAATAGCCAAATGTTTATCAACTGACGTCTCCTTCTCGAGACAGAACGACATCCCGTTTTCAAAGGGTACTCCGAGGGGTGACACCCAGTTTGTATTTAAAAAACGTCTACTGGAGTCATGCGCCTTCAGCAAATAGCCTTGAATTGTCGCGTGATGGATGGAGCATCTAAACAAACCAGACAGACGAATGCTTAAAAGTTCAAACTAACAAAACCAAGATCGGGGCCGCTGGTTTTGGCTTGACATGCACGCACCCGTAGACCGTAGACCGCCGAGCAATATGGCCCAGCCCCCCCCCCCCCCCCCGCACCCCCATCCTCTCCCCTCCAACCCTCCCTTTCACAGGAGCTCAGTTCAGCGGGTTGCCAAAAAAAAATCGCCATTTCACCCTGGCGTCACACGTTCCTAGCCTTTGAAATCAAAACAGTTTGCGCTTCAAATTGCCCAGGCGACAGACAGACCGCGCACTGTGGAGATCTAGTCAGTAGTCTGTCTATGTAGCCTACCATGGATGCTGTGCGACTATGTGTCAATTCTCGCTGGATACCATAGTATAAACAGAGTGCGTATCCGCTGGAGATGCGCTGTGCCATATTAGACAGACAGCGTGTCTAGAATATTAGTAACAACGGTGTTGTTTTGTCACCCACGGACGTGTTTGTCGACCAGGTTATATATACAACAGGGACGGATAGAATGACCCAGCCTTATACGTGTGTATTTCACGTGTATCGCGTTACAATAGTGACCCCGTGACGCGTCCTGGAAATATTACCCCACATACAAGGTATTATACGTCCAATATAGAGGAGGATCAGTATATTTCAGCGCAGGATCACTGTCTGGGAATGTACGCGCTGTATGACGTATAGCCCGGCGACAGAAGCCCCGTATGTTGACAGACTGCCTTAGAATTGGTCTGTTCACTGGAATTACTACCAGTTGACTAGTAATTGATCGCTTTGCACGGGTAATCAACCCGCTTGCGGTGACTTTACGAGTCAATTCTATCGCTTTATTGGTCCGAGAACGAGCCAGACGGCTAGCCCGTAATTGGTTTCATGGATCTGCAAGACGATATATATAAAATTTGATTACTATTCGGACCACCTATTTTAGCGGTAAGTATCCACCACCGGTGTTTTAATATAGGATTATATCATTTGGTGGTTGATTAACTGAATGCTTGGCCAATATTGCTTGTCTCATTCGGTTAAAGTTGGATGTGAAGTGCAGAGGGAGTAGATGCATCTGAAGCATATAAAACAAGATTAGATACAACAGACGCATAAACGAAGACATACAACCATAAACGACGTTTAACCCGCAAATAGATGAAGTTTAACCAGAAATATATGTAGTTTAACCAGCAATAGATGTAGTATTAACCAGAAATAGATAAGTTTTAACCAATAATAAGTCCAGGCTCGCGATATTGTCCCGTCGCAGCGTTGTTTTTTGCGACTTGTCCTCATATATGACGTCAATGGGTTGGTTTATGTGCTTAGACTTACCGTAATGTCTGTACGTGGTATGGTAGATCTCAGACTTGTCGTCACCATACGTTGTAACGGCTATGTTGTAAACATGACAATGGGACTACACCAAGCATATTTGTCCTGAATATAAACTCTCTGAAACTGAATACAAAACAGACCACTCGACATTCGGCAAAGCCATCATTCTGCTATCGACCGGAAGATATAGAATTTGCAAACATTGTTTGCATTCCTGAACCAAGAATTTCTAGTGCCTTGCTGTGTTTTTTCTGTTTGTCTACAAAACAAAATATATCGCCAGATACTCAAAACTCAAATTACTTACGTGAGTCTGAAGATGGTGGTTTTACTTAACGTGTCGAAGGTTCAGAGTCTGACTGAAGTTTAATCTGGAGTGTTCGCAGACATATCTGAGCGGTGGCTCTTTAGCGTCTTTTTGCGATCTCTTCCCCTCGCATTCTCGCCCTCGCGAGAATAAGAGCAGGCGAGCGGCACATATATAGCTCCATATGCGTTGGTACACCGTCTTGTAGATATAAATTATCTGTTTTTACAATGAGTCGAATAAAATAAGATAATAGGCTAGACTTCGCAGGCGGTATGAAGTATTTTTTGTGCATGAATGTGACTTCCTTTGCCCAGCGTGTCTTAGCCAACATATCGGTAGAGGGGGTTGCGGGGGGGGGGGGGTTGTTCGGGGTCACTGCCCCGACCCCTGAAGCATTGTTGCAAGGGATCCCGGATTTTGTCCAAACGGGGGTGCGTGAGAGGTGGGGGCTTTTGAATGTCTTTCTCGCGTGCCTCGATGCCCCCCTCCCATGGCCCTTCCCTCTTTGATCACCTGATGCATCACGGGATATATGTATGTGCTCAACGTGCAGCATGTGGCCGGGTGATCTATCCGTCCGCCCTGTACCCATACCTCAACATCCCTCACCCCCGCATCCGTCACCCTCGGGGCTGATAGACCCGGGGATAGACCATACATCAACATCAGTACTCAGCGGATGTCAGACCAGACAGAAGTTGTTAACCTTTGACCTATATAACAACAGGTTGCTTGTGGGTGATATACGATGCAGGTGTTGAATTTATTAACAAAAAACAATATCGCTCTATACGCTTACAGGTTATGAAAAATAGGGTAGGCTAATTGTTGTGGTACCAGCCTATGCCCCCGCTACGGATACGTTGCAACTTTCATCTATTCCGTCATATTTTTTGCCTGACGCTGATTGATCATGTAACTCTGTAAGCCATGATCTTACACTGCTGCATGTTGCCATAGTGATATTGTATTTAAGTGAGGAAGAGAAATTACCATTTTAAGATTGAAGAAGCTACTCTCTAGCTTTTATACGATTCATCTGTGCTTAGACTATATTGCTTCATTTCAGAACACAAATATCAAAGCTAAATATTGCAATGTTGTCACATCGTACCTCCGCAGGAATGCAGCCCTTGTAAATACCGTTATGGTAACAATCAGCAATGTCACATAAAGCAGTGGTGAAGGAGCCTACTTTTGTTTGCATACTGATGCCCCGAGAGCCGTATGTTGTGTGCTAGCTGGATCTACTGGGTGTGCGGTATGGAGTGGCATAGTGATTACTGTAACAATGGAACGATTAAGTTCGCAACAAATCACGCTAGTCCGCAGGGGCGGATCCAGGGGAGGGTAGTCCCGGGGGTCTCCCCCCCCGGGGTCTGCCCCCCCCCCCCTTTTTGAGGAAGAATGCCAGTCGTGGCCTCTCTCCCACCTGGTAGTTTTCAGAGCACCCTCTCCCCTCTTCTGCCCAGTTTCCAGTGGACTCACTCCCCCTTTTCAAATTCCTGGATCCGCCCCATGAGTCCGGCCTTTAGTTAGGTCATAAACAATCACAGTGACGCGTTTCCGGTAGCAGTCAAATGAGAGCTGTCGCAATGGTTTGTGGGATGGGTGTGCGCCATGTTTGATTTTAGTGCGTTACCTCCCATAACTTCAGTAACTGGAATATACTCAACGCCCCATGTGCATAGCTCCTAAGGAACAGTGAGAACTAACGCTAGCATAGAGATGCTACCGAGAGAACGTAAAACAACCCATATGGTCTTCTGTGGTTCAAATCAAAACTGACAACTAGACTTTTTGTTCATCATCGGCTCATAACTTATCTTTAGCCTAGCGACAGGTCACCTATTTAACCTGAAATTTAACCCCATGACCGATTATAGTTTTTCCGGTGTGATTTATAAGTGAACCGCACCCTAAACGCCGAAAGAGACATAAACAACTTAAAACATACACGTCGAGGAGATGGTCGTACCAACTGGTTCGGTTATCGTTAGATTTTTGAAGCCGAAGAATTGTCAAGCATATTCTTTTTACTCGGCCAATTTTCTTTAGTGTGGTTAGGTAAGGAGCTATAGCTCCATAGCGTGTAATTCGCCTACACCGCGCAATCACAGATCCATAGCTAGCACACAATAGTCCATTGTGCTTTCGCGTTTCGCCTTGGCTCTTGTATTGTTAAGTGCTGTTCACCTTCAGGGCTTGGGTGAGACGTTTCATCCCTAAACTTGTCATTGCCTTGCGGGTAAACGCCCTTATTTCAGTGTCTATTAGAACTCGCTGGCACTTCTTATCGCTCCATCCTGCTCCGGCGCTCGTCCTTTGTTCAAAGAAGTGGAGAAAACAGCACCGTCGCCTTCATGCCATCTAATCTATAGTAGACGGGTACAATCTGCCGTGGCCATTTTCTCAAGTGACAGATATACCTACCCTGGTCCGGCGGATAACCTACATAGCGATTGCAACATTACGCTGATGTTTTGGCAGACTCAGTGGGCGTTGCTGATAGCCTACTTAAAGGTAGAGCAGGGGATATAGCAAATATTTCTGATCGGTCAACTGTGAAAAACACAATAGCCCACTTACAGGTACATAAGGAAAGTGCTCTTATCGTTGTGATTGGTCAGCTGGAGATTCCAAAAATACAATAGTGTGACTGATGGGCTACATACGCGTCATAAGGGGATGTAGGCTAAAGTATGAAGGACTGTCATTGGCCAGAAAATAGGGGAAGGAAAGGGAATGGAATGTTGGTGTTTTAGGCCACTTTTGTGCACATACAGGCTAAATTGGGCCAAGGAACCTCCCGAGACGATGAAGGATGAAGGAATGAAACATGCCCCAGATTAGGTGCCCGAGCCCGGATTCGAACCCAGGACCTATTGATCTGCGGTCTAGTGCGCTAACCACTACACCAGGGAGGCCCCCGGAAGGGAAGGGAGGGGGCGTTGGGATTGGATATCTGCCAGAACGTTAAACATGTTAGGATTATAATTGTATGCGAAGGTCTGTAGAGAAAAGGAAGAGATATTTTAATTGATAATGCGGAAAGGCGAGTAGAGAAAAGGAAGAGGTATTTTAATTGATAATGCGGAAAGGTGAGTTGGGTGGGGACTGGAGGAGGGAGTGTATGTGTGTGTGTTTGTGGAGGTGGGGGGGGGGGTGGGGATCCGCCTTCCCGCAGACATTTAGAACCATAAAAGCGGCGGAATGAGTGTGACGTATGAGTGTCGGGCGGGGCGGGGGGGGGGGGGGGGCAGCTATTTTGGGTACATCCGGAAAATAGGTGAGCAGGGGTTACCCATGCGAAATGAGGGTGAGGGCTAGTTTAGCGAGGTGAAAAAACCGGGGTTGGGATTGGGGTAAAATAGGTTGATTAATATTAAGTATGCGTTTCACCCAGCTAGCTCGCTATAATTGAGGGGCAGGGAATGAAGTATATATACTGGCCAAAGAAATAACTGCGGTTATACAAGCAAGAAGCATCGTCTGCGAATAGTGACATGTTCTGCTTTCTGTGGGATCCCTTCACGTCACTTGATGGATCACTCGGGAACCAGACCTTCCTTAACCGTGGCGGGTAGCCCGGGGGGACCGTCTGGACAGGGATACCCAGGGAGGGCAGCTGTCGAAGCTGATCCCGATGTAATCCCGAAGGATGGAAGGCTGTGGATACGTCCGGCAAACCGACAGCCCAACCAGACTGAGTGATCGATCCACACAAACCTTCACCTTTTCGCAAAGGAGGCTGTAGTAAATACCATGGGAGGCCGAGATTAAGATAAATAGCTCAAGGTATGCACGGGTTAATTTACGTCGCCCTGCTCGAGGCTTCTTCCCTGTCCACTGACCGCTTTTGGGGCCATATATACCAGGTACAAACATGTTTTCGTGCATTGTGAGCTTTGGCCAATGTTTAAGCTCAAGTACCTATGACGATAATGTGTTATTTAGGCTTCTTGGGATCATTAGTTGCAACGAAAACCATGATGACCGACTTCTATCAACCGTTCAAACAAATCAATTTTCTGAATTTTGAATGATTGACTTGACTTGAATGATATCCTGCAAATGCTGCAAACTGGGCGTTTTAGTCGATAAAGGTTTTCCAAGGGAGGTCCATAGTAGGAATGGATCGTTGATCTCTAATTTATTTGCCGCTGGTTGAAATAGTTTTAAGTGTCACTTAAAGGTTCTAGCATATATATTTAACATTTACTTGGTAATAGATAAACATTACTAAATGCGTTAAATTGGTTTCAATATATTTCTTTTTATTTAAAAATCATTTATTTAACGAGGTTTCCCTGAAATTTAGATATTGCAACCGTACAGTGGCAATGACACCGTATTAAAGCAATAACGATTTTCAAATTGGCAAACATTCTTACCATCTTCTTGCGTTTATCGATGCCAAAAATATATGGAATATCTGTTATCGCAACGTGCCATACACACGGGGACGCGGGGAGAATTTTTTATTAGACAAGACGGTAAGGAAACATTTCCTTGGGATGAGATTAAAACATCAAACCTCCAAGGCATAAAACTCCGCATCAGCTTCATGATATCGGCATCAGGTCCGTAACCCGTGCTCATCGACAATACGTCCATTGGGCTCAAGTGGAACATGTATATGGCTGACAGTGATGAATGATGATCGGGCTTCTGGGAGTTGCATTTTATAATGCGCAATTGCGCCGCTTGGCTCCGTAATGGAGGGTTACGTACCGTGCTGACGATATCCATTTCAAAACGTTTCCCCATCTCTAAACTGAAGTGTTCAAGCAAAAATTGCTGCTACTGCTTGGAACTCTTTCCTACGGTTTCTTCTTTGAGATTTTTCCGGGAGCGGAACCAGAACACATGGCATATTACGGAAGAAAGGCTTTCCCTGTTACACTGCACCACCGACGGAGCAAATTGCGATGTTGTGTTAGACTATCTTAAAATAGAAAGCCAGGTATCATCAGGACGCAATTTTAAAATATGAATTTGAATCTAATACCCGTGACCTTGACACTATTCTGATATATCAGAGAGAAGAAGACCTTTTTCGAAAAGCCGAATGAATAGTGAATATAATCGCGGCCTACGTGACTTGCGACCCGTCTCCAATGGCGGCTCACGCGATCGATTGCCCTCCAGCTGCCATGGCTGCTTATCTCATTGCTCAAGACAAAACGAACAAGAAATGCGAAGCCTCAGCAGTTGGCCGTTAAATCTTTAATTCTTTCGGCAGATGGCGGTACTTTAACACCGTCTTCAAGATCTTAGGGGAGTAACCTTTCCTGTTACACACATTTCTGGCACGATTAATCACGATGAAGACATTAAATTGAGGTAATAAGTCAGGACAATAACGAGTGTATTCGTGTTTGGTGTCCCAGGGGAGGGGGGGGGGGGGCGTGTTCCCAAATCACGAAATTTTTTTTTTTTATATTCCCAAATCAATTAAATAGGAATCTCCCCGTATACAATGGAAGGGGCGGATACATGATGTGAATCGGCGATTTCCCAATTTAAGGCTATTTAATATTAATATTCTGAGTACGCGATTAATGAAAAATCCTTGATCACGACTATCAGGTAATATCCCATTCCCAATTCACGAAAAATTATTTTGCTCATTCCCAGTTCCCGGTGAAATGAAAAGCCCATGCCCGAGGACCGAAAATACCTCTTGCCCCTCCTCCAAGTTTATTCGTGTTTGGTGTCCAAAGAGGCGGCTGTCTTGGTGATAAAGCCGAGAGTTATCAGAGCGCTAGGAACGACGGCTGCTAGTTAACGCTGTTTAATTAAGACAATCTGCTTCTGGTCGTCGAGGCGTTAGTTTTGGTATTACGCGGCAGCTGTAGGTGACCACCGCTTTATTTGGTGGGTGTGACAGGCTCTTCCATTTACTACGACCACTCCCCCCCCCCTCCCTCGCCGCGTAACCACGTAGTTTACCGACCAGCTCTTCCTGGCGTGTAGATCTCGAAGCTAGATAAGACAGTTAACGTCTTCAGATCTCTTCAGATACCGCCCTGTGCAGGAGTTACCAGCATTTCGGTTTCGTGTTGCCTTCAAGAGAACAGATGGAGGCCGATAAATTGCCGGTTAAATTCTACACCAATCAGCTAAATATCCTCTGAAAGGTTTTGCGTGTTTTTTTTTTGGCTTTGTCGCTGCGGCTGTGGCTTTTTTTTATCTTCTCGGCTCAGACAGACAGATAGGTCTTACAGGCTCCACATACTAAATGCATGTTTGTTTTCTGAAAGGGAATAGACAAGGTGTTGTGAGAGGGTTAGGGATGAAATATCGTCGGTTGGCAGCGAGGCAGGGATGAAGGGAGGGATGGGGTACATGGGAGAGGGGGTACATGCGGGAGGGGCGTGTTTGGTAGGGGTGGGGGTGCATGGGAGGAGGGGGGTGCATGGGGGGTATTCATGGGAGACGGGGGTGCGTGGGAGAGGGGGGTGCATGGGGGGCGGGTGTATAGGAGGCGGGGGTGGTGCATAGGAGAGTGGCGTTGCATGGAGCGGGGGTGGGGAGAATGGGGTGGGGGGTTGCCCGCTGCGTGGGTAAAAGAACTGATATGCAAGCCGGGCATCTGGAGTATCACTGACAGAAAACTGTGTTAGGGCGGAGATACTATATCTGTAGACATGTGTGGGGAATATATGTATGTGGGTGGGGG